>PUQB01000317.1:55559-289730 GCA_003024785.1 Selaginella tamariscina | reverse complement strand
ACCCTTTAATAAATTATAGCATTCATTGAACAAAAATTAATAACATTATAAAAGTAGAATGTATTAAATTATATAATATATTGCCTAATATAACAATTAAGGAAGAGCATAAGAGGATATTAATATATTCTATTATATTAAATATATATTAAAATATAATTAATATTTAAATATAATTATTAATTATATAATAAATTTGTAGTAGTATATAATATATATATAAAATCCTATAATAATATAGTCAATCTTCCATATCATTTTTTAAATTTATATAGTTAAGTATACAATTTGGTACTATTATTAAAGAGTTTATAATAATTATGAATATTAAATATATGATATTTTATAATTTTGTAATTGCTTTAAGCTTCAGAAAACATACATTCCCTTGCAGTTTTGTTAATCGTGACTTTATCAACGCTTCTTGACATCCACCCATATCGAATGGATTTAACATTTATAAAACATGCTGGGTCTTTTTGATTGGGAGACCATGTTTTCTCTAGGCATCCATTATATCTTTCGCTCTCCTTCTCGTGTCGCCTTTTTTGTGGTTTGAACCATGCAACCTTAACAATACTATTTTTTGTGATTACTTCAGGTGTGTCGATAATTTGACCCATCCATTCTGGAGTAATGAGAACCATCATTAGTTTTTGAAGATCCTTGCAGCAATCAAAGTATGCTTTAGGTTTTTGGTTCCTTTGTCCAACAAAGTGTGGGGTTTGCACTTCCACATCACTACTGGCTTCTATGTCGTCTGTGCTCAGTGATGTCATTTCAATCTCCTCTCGCCACCTTGTTTTAGGCCAGAAAGGGTGTTGCAATTCTGTACTTGTGACAGTAGGCCCTTCCAACTCTCGAACAACAGTCTCCCAATAGTTGACCACATGCTTATATAGTTCTGAGTAACCAGTTGCCTTATCAGAATTCTTTGGCATCGATTTTTGAACCCATGCCACATATTTTTTGATGCCATCAATAATAACCTCTTGTTCCTTGAGCTGGGCACTCAATGGAATAGGGTCTGGTTGTCCTTCTGGGAGAAGTGGCTTTCCATCCTCTCCACTTTTGAAGAGCATTAAGCCCTCTTTCGGTAACCACTCCTGCTCTGATGGCCGTAACTTGTACTGCATAATAGGTATACCATCTCGTATGGAGAAAAAGAATTGTAGCGGCACAAGGTGACCAACTAAAGAATCACTCCCTTCTTTTATATACTCCTTGAGAAATTTTTTGAAGTCTGGCACCTCAGTCACAAGCAAAGCACAACTTTTTTTGGAGATGCAATTTTCAAAAAGATTCATCATATGCGGTAAGGTAAGTGCACTTGTCCTTTTTGTAGAGTTGGAGACCTTGCTGAAGAACGCATCAATATCTTCATGAGTGTGACCAACCATAAGGAAACTGAGCGTGATTGTTTCAAACACACCTTTGGCAACAAGCATTGACAAGTATGCTAGCACATATCTAGAAAATAAAAGTAAGTATGAGCTTGAGAAACCCTTAAGTAAAATGATTTACCTATTTTTGTTCTCGCCTGCACAATTATCCATCTGTAAAAGCAAATGACGAGGAAGCTTATTTGATGTTGAGGACACATGTACACTATTTGAGCTAGATCCCTCCACTGAACCTGAACTCTCAACAGGGCCATCTGTTTTTTGTGCAGGTTGCTGACAATGCCTCTCATATTCCCAAGTAGCCTCAAGTGCAGACGTGTTCATGAGAGCATTATGTAAAGGTTGAAGGTGTTGTTTTTCACTTTGAGATCACTGATAGGATTTGTCTGTGAGTGGGCTTCAAGGTTTCTGAAACACATGGCTAACGACCCAATAGTGAAATTGGAGTCGCTAGACCAATGTGGAAGTGAAAAGTGTCCATATGACTCACAACCGTGTCCATGTGTTAGCACACCTGTTAAAGAAATCGGAAGTTTCATGACATTTCCAAGGCACTTTGGTGTTGCAAAGAGCTTTGGAATGCTGGTCTTTGAATGATCCATCTTGTCATGGATCAAGCACAGGTACTCTGATGGGCGTGACACAGAAAGCATGCGGTGTGCATAGTACTGAGACCGACAAGTTTGTTGTGCAATCATGTGGGCCTCCATCTTCCTTTGAATGGTAGTGATCTCCACCAAGGTTTTTGCACAAGCCTCTGCAGCCTTCAATGATGTACAAGTGTCACACTTAGAAAAGCTAGAGTGTTTTGCAATCTCCACATCCTTAAAATGAGTATTCCATATGTTGTTGAAGGTACCAGTGCAGATTGCTTGGAGCCCCATCAAACTGAGGCACTTGTTCACATGTTCACACAGTTTCAATTGAGTGTAGATTGAAGGTAAAACCTTGAGATTTTCCCTGACCCCTGCATTTGTGGTTCGGCATTTGTGAGGCATCCTGTCTGCATTTGCTTCCACAAAAGCCTTGAGTATCTCTATGGCTGCCATGATGTGAGAGCGGGTTTTGACCAAGCCAGTGTTCCCATGAACTGAGGTTCGCGCTCCATCTAGCCACTCATCCCTCCGACGGTAGAACGTGGTCTTTGGGATCCCGTATATACTGTACCAAGCTTTGAAGCAGATGGCCACCTTATTAAATACCATGGATGTACTCTGATAACCTGTGTCCGAGGCCATTCCATCAATACACCCAGTTAGTGCAGCATATACAAACTCATGCCTTTGCTTTTGGGTGAGCATACGAAAGACATGTCTACATTGGGTAATTTCATTCCGGTCTGCCATCTGACAACACTTCTTCTTGCAACAGTCAATCGTGGAAATGCTCGTAACACTTTCGGAAGATGTAGGATCCATCTTTACCCTCTTGCTGAAACTTGCAGGGGAAGATCTACAACCCATGAATCGCCTTTTTCTTACAATAGGACCAATGCAAGGAACCTCTTCAAATATGAGTTGTTCTTCCGGGTTGTTATTATTGAAATCCAACCCAGAATATGTTGAACCATCTTGCCGTCTTAATTCAGATGTTCGCCACCTCACGAGGGATCCAGGATACAATGTGCCATTAGGTGAAACCTCTGTCACAACTACACCCACGAAGTCGGACCCTAGTTTCTCTTCTGACACTGCTTCCATTGGATTTATAGCTGTGATGATGCCTCTTCCGACTTCAATCTCACGAAGAAAGAGAATCACCTCATCCATCACAGCAGGCAAGCCATCATCTGGTAAACTCGTGCTACTATTTGTTTGTGACTCTGCATATTTTGTGTCAGCCTTGACTTCATCCAAATTCCACAATACAGGAGAACCCTCCTCAAATTCCATTCCCAGAACCTCAACATGCTTGAAAATGGTGTTCACCCATACGTACACACAAGATCCTTGGGAAATATTGTGACATGATGCATTATTATCTCGAACTTCCACAGTTCCAGTGCCAACTATCTCGTTGTTCCGAAGAAGACATACTTTATCTCCAGTATTAAACATATTGTCCTGCACATAAATAATTGTATTATTTATGATATCTGTTTATGCAATATTTTTAAGAAATCTGAATTACGGTTACTTAATAATATGCATATGCAATAATACATAATTATGTTTAGAGATAATATCTCATGTTTGATTAATACAACTGATGGGCGGGATTAATCCCGCCCACGAATCCCTCCGACGAGGAACGGTCGGCGGGATTAATCCCGCCGCCGACTCAACCCCTTCGGAGAGAGTCGGCGGGATTAATCCCGCCTTGGACTCCCTCCGACAAGGAAGAGCCGGCGGGATTAATCCCGCCGCCTCTTCCTCCTCGGGGGGTCCGGCGGGATTAATCCCGCCGACTCTCTCCGACGAGGAAGGGAGTCCGGCGGGATTAATCCCGCCGCCGACTCAACCCCTTCGGAGAGAGTCGGCGGGATTAATCCCGCCTTGGACTCCCTCCGACAAGGAAGAGCCGGCGGGATTAATCCCGCCGCCTCTTCCTCCTCGGGGGGAGTCCGGCGGGATTAATCCCGCCGACTCTCTCCGACGAGGAAGGGAGTCCGGCGGGATTAATCCCGCCGACTCATCCTCGCCGGAGAGAGTCGGCGGGATTAATCCCGCCGGACTCCCTTCCTCGTCGGAGGAAGAGGCGGCGGGATTAATCCCGCCGGCTCTTCCTTGTCGGAGGGAGTCCAAGGCGGGATTAATCCCGCCCACAATTCTTACGACGGGGAATGGGTGGCGGGATTAAACCCGCACATAACTCTCTCCAAAACTATGATTTCAAAGAGATCTCGGGATAAATCCTGTCCCCAAATCTTTAAAACAGTGAAGTGGTGGCGAGATTAATCCCGCCACCCCTTCCCTGCCTCCTAAAATGGTTGGCGGGATTAATCCCGCCGACAACTCTTTCTAATAAATTCTGGTAACTCTTCATCAGTTGAGAAGGTTATCGACGGGATTAATCCCGCCACTCTTTTTCAGTGGCGGAGAAGCATTGCCCGGGAGATGGTGGCGGGATTAATCCCGCCACTTCTTCAAAGAGGCGAAAAAGAAATGGCCGGATTAATCCCGCCGCCCCGGTTAACCTAGAATATTAAGTTAAAAGGATATTTAAACGTGATAAATCCCTAACGGAATATATTATAATCCTAATGCATTTCTAAACCCCTAAATTGTAATTTTAAGAGAGAATGTAAGAGAGTGAATCTTAATAAGTATTTTTAAATTTGTTTATAATACTTACTTGTAAACAGCACTGAAGGCGCCGTGCTTTCCTATAAAGAATAGCACCCAATTTAATCTCGCTCCTGAGATGATCACTATGAAGAAAAAAGAAGATCTAAAGAGTGAAAAATACAGAAATGAAGAAACCCTTGCCGGAGAAAGAACCAGATCTGAATTTGAGTGGGAAATTAAATGCATTTTCAAATTTACATGTCAGACCGACAATACATATGTCAGAAATTCAAATTTTTTAAAAAGAACAGAAAATAAAATTTAAGATGAGTTGACACAAATATCCGACACTCTGACATATATACTCTCCAGTTCCAATGAGTATTTTAAAATTGCATTTAATGTTATTCAAGTGATTCAAGCTGTTTAATATTACGAAATTTTAGACTATATTCTACATTCTTAGTATTCAAGTATATTTATATTATATATATATATATAATATATACTTATACAATAAATAAATTGATATATTATTATGTATCATTTAAAATATATTCATAGTCTGTTTATTATTATTATTTTCTTAATTACTCGAGTATTTAGTTTTCATTTCCTAGTATCAATGGGATATTCTTTAATATTTTATTAATATTTGAAGAATATTCTAATATTAAACCTGATTATCATAATTAAATTAGTCTTGTTCTTAATTATTGCAGTAATTATTCTACATTTGTATATATTAATGGGATTTTCTCAATTAATTTGTTATTATTTCAAGAATATTCATGTGTTAAACCTTATTATCAATATTAAATTAATACACACTATGAACATATTTTAAATTATACATAATAATACATCATTTTATCTAATATATAGTCATATATAGTTTTAATAATATATATATTAATATCATTTCCTTAATTACTTGAGTAATTAATCTTCTTTATATTAATGGGATATTCTTTATTATTTTCTTATTATTCCAAGAATATTCCAATATTAAACATGATTATGATAATTAATTTAGTTAATTATTTGAGTACTTAATTTACATTTGTATATATTAATGGGATTTTCTCAATTAATTTCTTATTATTTCAAGAATATTTCAATGTTAAACCTTTTTATCAATATTAAATTAATATATATTATTAAAACTATATATGGCTATATATTAGATAAAATCATATATTATTATGTATAATTTAAAATATGTTCCTAGTGTGTTTATTAATTTTATTTTCTTAATTATTCGATGTTTGTTTTGCACACATATATAAACACAATCATAAATTTACACACGCATTACAAGAACTTACAAAAACACATATGCACACACATGCACAACCCTAAACCAAACTGAAGAAATATGTTGCTTCTTTATTGAAAACATCATGTTCAACGCATGTATGATATATGTACTCAATCTGTGTATATGTAACACATTGAATTTACATGTGTAATATTTATATTAAGCTTGTTGGGAGCAAACCCTAAACCCTAAACCCTAACCTAACCCTAATATGTAACACAATGAATTTACTCATGTAATATGTATGTATGTCTGTGTGTATACACGTGTGCATGTATATATGTGTACTCTGTATGTATATATGTGTACTTTCTGTCTTCTCTCATACATACACACCATGCATGATCCATGTTAATATGTACTGTCTCTCTTCTCTCAAACATACACACCATGCATGATCTATAATATGTACTCGGTCTCTCTAATATTATGTACTAATATGTATGTATGTCTGTGTGTATAATACACACCATGCATGATCCATATTAATATGTACTGTCTCTCTTCTCTCATATACTATGTATGTATATCTGTGTATAATATGTGTAAGTATATATGTGTACTAATATATGCAATGTGTACAAAAATAATTTTTCAACACTCTCTCTTCTCTCATACATACACACCATGCATGATCCATCCTAAATCCAAAACCCTAAACCCTAAACCCTAAACCCATGTAATATGTGTGTATGTCTGTGTGTATACACGTGTGTATGTATATATTATGTGTATTAATATATGCAATGTGTACACATGAAACTTTAACACTCTCATGGACACACACATGTTAAATCCCTGCATGATTTATATTTTTGAGGTGTATGTGATACACCCACACACACGCACGCGCTAATAATATAATGAAAGAATATTCGTTTAGGGCGAATCTATATTTTATTCTTTTTAGGGTTTAAGTATATTCTCAGAAGGAATATTCTATTAGGGTTGATATATATATTTAATTCCTTTAGGGTTTAGGTATATTCTTAGGGTTTCAAGAGGCGGCGGCTGTGAAATCGGCGGCGGCGGCTGTGCACACAGGTGAGATCTGTGTGTGTGTGTGTGTGTATGTATGTATATATGTATAGGAGTGTGCGTATAATTTATTTATTAGTTTTATCTCTCGCACACACACGCACACTCCTGTGTATGTATATGTGTGTGTGGGTGTGTGTTTGTTTATCTGTATGATTTATTTGTTTCGCTCACACACGCATACACACGATATACATATACACATATATATATATATACCTATATACATATATACATACATATATTATGTGTACCAGTATCTGTAAATTTTTTTTTATTGATCTTGCTTTACACACACACACACACACACACACACACACACATATATATATATATATATATATATTATGTGTACCAGTATCTGTAAATTTTTTTTTATTGATCTATCTCTCCCACACACACGCGCACTGCTTTACACACACACACACACACACACACACACACACATATATATATATATATATATATATAATCAATGCATATTAACAAATAGTATACAACACTAGTTTATATATATGCTTATATATTCATATGGGTTATATATCACATATATATATGTGTGTGTTTTTCTGTATAATTTTATTTATTTATTAGTTTTATCTCTCGCACACACACGCACACTCCTGTGTATGTATATGTGTGTGTGTGTGTGTTTGTTTATCTGTATGATTTTATTTGTTTCGCTCACACACGCATACACACAATATACATATACACATATATATATACCTATATACATATATACATACATACAACACTAGTTTATATATATGCTTATATATTCACAGACTCTCTCTCTTTCTCTATAGATTATATATCTATATACACACATATATATGTGTGTGTTTATCTGTATAATTTTATTTATTTATTAGTTTTATCTTTCGCACACACACGCACACTCCTGTGTATATATATATGTGTGTGTGTGTGTTTGTTTATCTGTATGATTTTATTTGTTTCGCTCACACGCATACACACGATATACATATACACACATATATATACCTATGTACACACATATATTAGGTGTACCAGTACTGTATAAGTTTATTTATTTATCTATCTCTTGCACACACACGTACACTCCTATACATACATACATACATACATATATATACATACACACATATATATGTGTGTGTTTTTATCTCGCTAAGCCCCTCGAGCGGCGGGATTAAATCCCGCCCCGAGGCCCTTCACGCAGCTATGGGCGGCGGATTAATCCCGCGCTCTACGACAAACCGAAGAGCGGCGGGATTAATCCCGCCGCCCATAGCCTGCGTGAGGGGCCTCGGCGGCGGATTAATCCCGCCGCTCACCCATGCCCTGCGCGGAATGCGGCGGGATTTATCTCGCCGGCAATGGCCTGTGTGAAGGTTCTAATGGGCGGGATTAATCCCGCCGGATTCCCGCAGGCATTTACAGGATGGGCGCGGGATTAATCCCGCCGCCCAGGGAATTCACGCAGGACATGAACGGCGGGATTAATCCGGCCCCACGCTCATGCCCTTCGCGGAGGGCGGCGGGATTAATCCCGCCGTTCATTCCGCGGAATTCCCTGGGCGGCGGGATTAATCCCGCCCCCACCCATCCCTGTTCAAAAATGCCGCAGCCAATATATATGTGTGAGCGCATGATTTACGAGAGGGCGGCGGGATTAGCCTCCGAACCTTCATTACCCGGTGGCGAGATTAATCTCCACCTTCATTACCCCATTGGTATGTTGAATCAATCCCGACTAACTCTGTCTGAGACGGAGAAGGTTTACAAAATACCAATGGAGGGAACGAGAAGGGTGGTGGGATTAATTTCACCATCCCTTACATGGTGGGCGGGATTAATCCCGCCGCGTACGCATGCCCTGCGCGGAATCGGGCGGGATTTATCCCGCCGCCATTGGCCTGCCTGAAGGGCCTAGGCGGCGGGATTAATCCCGCAAGATTTCGCACAGGGCATTGGCGTTCGGCGGGATTAATCCCGCCGACTAAGGCCCGAGTGAAGGGCCTGGGAGGCGGGATTAATCCCGCCGACGCCAATTCCCTGTGCAATCGGGCGGGATTTATCCCGCCGCCATTGGCCTGCCTGAAGTGCCTAGGCGGCGGGATTAATCCCGCCCGATTCCGCGCAGGAATTGGCGTCCGGCGGGATTAATCCCGCCGCATAGGGACCGAGTGAAGGCCCTGGGCGGCGGGATTAATCCGCCGAGTCTTCAATGCCTGTTGGAGAATGAATCTCGCCACCCTTCCTTTTTTCCTCCATTGGTGAGTGGACCAATCCCAAACGTTTCTGTCTAAGACGTAGAAGGTTTACAACATACCAATGGAGGACTGGGAAGGGTGGCGAATTCATTTAACCATCCCTTACATGGTGGGCGAGATTAATCCCGCCTCCTTTCTGGAGTCACTGAAGGGGTGTGAGAAATAAATCCTGCCCAGTTCTCTCTGAGACCGAGAAGGGTGGCAAGATTAATTCCGCACTCCCGTTCAAGGCCTCCAGAAAGGTGGCGAGATTAATCCCGCCCACTCTTTCAGGAGGCATTGAAGGGGTGGCGAGATTAATCCCGCCGCACCTTCCATGTGAATATATATGTGTATTAGTATATATAAGTTGCATATCTCATTTTATTTACTTTTATCATCTTATCATAATATTTCGAGTAAAAGCTAGGAATCTATGTAAAACTGTCCAGAGCTCACATTTGTGGTGGTTCTAAAACGAAATGTTATCTTTCTTTTGCACTAACACAAATGTGAGCTTCGGACAGTTAATTACGTCTACTTCTCTCTGTGTATTATTTTTGTATATTCGGGTTTATACAAGTGTGTGTGCGTTTTTATATAATTTATATTATAGTGTATTATTTTGCAGAAGGACGATTTGATCAAACAAGGAGATCGAGTCATTAGTATGGAGTCGTCGTCAAATTCTGGGTAAGAATTAAAATAAAATCTGTTATACTCGGATACTTGAACTAATCATTTTTGTATTCAGATGTGGAATTGAGGTGACATTAAAGACAAGAGCAGGAGAAGAGATGGGCAGGGGGATTCTGGAATCAACTTGGCCATATTTTAAGATAAATGGGAAGCGCATTGGAGCAACCATGGTTGCTGTCAAATTAACCTCTGTCACATCTCATGGACAAGCAAAACAATGGAAAGTAGATTCGCTAGTCAAGCACCCGAAAGCAGGCTGCGAACCCAGATTGGACGATGCTCGACAGATATGCCTTGTTCCATCCAATGTCACGTTCTCGGATCCAGAGGTCGTCAGTTACAACATTAATTTCGGGTGGTTTTGTCGACTTGTGGATAATGACGTTCACGTGTTCACTAATGATGTTGACCTTGGAGTTCTTCTTCAACTCAACGAAAGCCCATCTATGGAGGGGATCCATCTGGATGTCTACTTCGAAGATCTTCAGACTCATCGAGTAGGTGTATTGTCAGGAGATATTGCTTCACAATACAGAAAATCAGCAAGTGGAGCAATCTTCCCTCTTCACATTGAAGAAGAACACAGCGACATCATAAGGAGATTGAGAGGGTGGCTCGGTCTCAGGTTCTCTACAGATCACGTTCAATTTGCTTAGGAAGCTTCGGGAGCTGGAAGAGTGTGCCGAGAACACTAGAACAGCTGCAGTCGGGGATCACACATGTTGATTCGGATCGCAAAAGAAAATCATCAATCGTTTTGTCAGCTGCACCTGTGGCATCTCATGCTGCAATAAGTCACAAGGAAATGATGTTGGATGATAAGATTTATCCTTGTAGGGTTAAATATTGCAGCGTCAACCCAAACTTCAATTACAGGCCACTCAACCAGGAACGTGTAGCTGAGCTCATGGAGAAGATGAAGGACGACAATTCTTATACCGTTCCACATAATGCTGTTTTGTGTCCATACTATGAAAGAAGGAAGGGTGCTGACAAAGTCTGGATCACAACACCAGAACAACTCATGAAGATTCAGACGGAGAATAAAAATCTATCAAGTACTACATCATTAGTGGCCAGCACACAATAACGGCAGCCCAACGACTTCTCGAGAACACAACAAAGGAACGATGGCAACAAAACTTTCCGAGCATACCCGTGAGAAGCTGACAAAAAGATCGGCGTTTTTAGCTAAGCCGAATCTCACAATCGAGCAGTACCATAAGTTATCGGCGGAATGGGACGCTGCCGACACCAACCACTACAACAGCAAAATATGGGAGAAGTTTAAACACACGCGAGCCGTGTGGGAATCTCTTCAGCGACCACAAAGAGCTACCGCAGGGAATACACAATCTGCGGAATACCGGGTAAGCAAATTGTTTGGGCGGGATTTATCTCGCCGGTATATTAATCTGTCTTTTTCCTCAGAGAGTTGAAGAAATTGCAGCAGTTGATTTTGCCCAGGTGGGCGGGAAGGAAACATCTTTCTGATGATGTTGATTTCTTGCCCCGAAGATAGGATCTTTGCCAAATGGTTGGGGATTATGGAATCCTTTTCAAAAGGAACACTGAAGAAGAAGCAGACAAGTGAAGGGGAGCCCTCAGAAAAGTCTGCAAAGAAACCCAGTAAGACGCCGAAGGCTAAGTCTGTTCAATCTACAAAGGATGTAGACAACGATTTCAAGCTCACATGGTTGAAGCCTTTAAATGGAACAACGATGGAGGAGATGGAAGTCTTGGCTGATTTGGTGATCGATGGCAAACTACAAATTAATAACAGCAGCCCAACCTCTCCTTTTCATCTCAAGGCAATGGAGTTGAAGACGGTCAGGCATTTCAAGGAGTGGTTGGGAATACACTGCCACAAACTGGGTTGGACCTCGACTTCAACATATGAAGAGGTCAGCAAATATTTGCATGTGACGAACGATGATATGCTTGTCGAATGGGTGAACCAATCGGAAGATCTAGGCAAGAATCTATTGCACGCCAACGCCAAAAAGGAGAACATTGGGATGACGCCTTCTCTTATGGCAGTCCTTCAGCAGCGGAGAACCGAATTGAACCTTATAAAGGAGGATGCTACGAATCACGACAAGCCCTACAGATGTTTGTTGTTAGATTCGGAGACTTTATGGGGTAACATCACTGCTTGTAGGAAACCGTTTCAATTGTTCGTGATGGATCGGCGGGTGTCAAAAAATCTTTCGACAGATAGGGCACTAGAGGATCTGGTGGAGAAACTTAGCCGTGCAAGCATATACATAGAAGGTATTTATTATTGAATTCATGCTTGCGCTCTTCACTGATACCTACTTTTTCAGGTATTTATTTCTTGATTCTTGCTCATGTCACCGATACTTTTGCCTTCGCCTTCGCCAAGAAGAATAGACATCGTTGGACAGGATTTTATATGAACGATGCTAATCCCAAGTGCATTGATACTGTTGTTCACTTGGTTGTTAGGAATGCGCCAAACAATTTCAAGCTTCCAAATGACTGGCCAGGCATCTGTTTGCACTCCAACGGCCCTGAACCTCCATCCGATACACCGATAGGTATGAGTGACGTATTCGGCAATGTACGTTATCCAAACATTACAAGTCAAGCGGCACGGAGCATCGTCAACTTGATCAGGGGTCCTCACAGTGATGCGTGGGTTTTTGACTACTGCACTAGGGGGTCCGTCTTGAAGGAGTGTTACCTTCGGCATACATGTGTGTTTGCCGTTGAAAAGGATAAGACCATGGTTGAGGACCTGAACAAGTGGATAGATTGGGTCTCAACTGAGTACCCCAACGATCCATAAAGGCGTATTTGAGAAAGTTCCCTCCAGATAAGTGCGATAGCTCTGAAGGTGAATCTGGTTCAATCTCGGAGTCTGAGAACGAACTTCAATCAGATATTAGACCGGAAGTTATCTCGAGGAGTACAGAACATTCGCACACTCCAGGACCCATGGAAACATCAATAGAAGATGCAGAAGATCTTGAACCATCTCACAAGCGGCTTAGACCTTCTTCGCCTCACTCAGAAGGTAATAGCGAAGAAGAATTGATAATGAATTGATAGAGTGATGAATAGTTGTAAATGAGTGTAACATAAGGCATTTTTGTATATTTCTTTTATATTTGTACAGAAAATAAATTCTCAAGGATTAATGAAGCTTTTAGTTCAAACATGGGTCACACATTAACAAGGTAAATAATATACCTTGATAATTTTAAGGTCAGCTAATTATCATTTTGCAGATGTAATGAAATAATTGAGAACATGGATTTTCAGCATTGCCATGAGGTAAGAGAGGGGTTTGGCGACAATTTCTTGTGCCACATGTCAGAATGACAGAGTTCATGCAGGAAATGGATAATAATGCAGCTCAAAACATCGTTACCATGGGGGCCACTTCAGTTTTTCATCATCATTTTTATTGGCTTCATTCCGAAATCAATTTCTTCAGCGCATGCAATATCTGAATCTTGTAAGGATGATGTACAATTAAATGATGAAGGGATAGGCAACGAATAGTGGCAACGGATAAATGTGAAAGGGAGCAAACAAGTGATTTGCAAAGTATTCAAGAGGCAACGCTATCTCATGTTACTCATGGCCATATTGTGTTGTTGGATGTCAATGGTGTTCTGCTTCATCGACAAAGGCCCGAGGATAAAAAAAGAAATCAAACAAGGAGATTTCATTCCTTGTCATGGTAAATTTCGATATGATATTATTTTTCGTCCAGGGTTGGATCGTCTCTTTCAAAAGCTTAAGGAGATGGGTGCGCTTGTGGGGATTTGGTCATGCATGCAGATTCATAACTTAACACCGCTGTTGATTTACTTAAGAAACATTGTAGTGTTGCAGAAGAGGTGATTCGTAAAGATTGGATTTTTGACCAGCGAATGTGTATAAACCTCTCGAATTTCACAATATAAGAAAGGAAAGCAAGCCATACTTCTTCAAGAATGAAAGAATAATTGGGACTCATGGGGAGATCAGTCGCTTAAGGATAACGAAGAATGCACATATCTTAGTAGTAGACGACTCTCCTCAGAAGGCTATGCTCAACCAAAACATTGCTTGTATTCATCCAATCACTTTCGATCCATATTCTGATACCGATATCATGGATGAGCTAGTGAACTACTTGGATACGTGCCTCAGAAAGAAGAATCTCGAAAATTTTTGTGAGCAGTATCCACCGTATCATACATTTCCTGAAGCTTTTCTTTCTCGTGATATTGAATTTTATAAAATGAAGGATAGCAACCGGGCGCTTTATAATATTATTCTTAAGGAACGTCAGTTTTTAGATGAGCCTTTATGCAGACCTTCTCTTATCACATCTTATGTATTAACAAGGATGGCAACTCCCAATTGCATTCGTGAGAGTGTTAAGTGGTGGCAACAACATCAAGATATTGACCAAAATGATTTGATTAATCCGGAGAGTGATGATTTAGACAAAATGAAAAGATTTCTTTGTATGATAGAAAGAAAGTATTTATAAAAAATTAACATGTTGATAAGAAAATGATTTCATTTGTAATTATGTTTGATAGTATTTCTTCATTATTGTAAACTATTTTTAGAATAATATGAATATTCTAAGATATTTTAGGAATATTCCTTACTAAGTAAGGTTATTGAAGGATTAATTAATTAATTAATTAATATTTAAGGCTTAATTACATATTAATTAAATGATTAATTAATAATTAAAACTTAAGTATTAATTAGTAATTTATTTTATATTCCCATTTTCACGTATCATGCCCACTTTAGTTACAACGTGCATGTGTTTTGTAAGTTCTTGTAATGTGTGTGTAAATTTATGATTGTGTTTATATATGTGTGCAAAACAAACATCGAATAATTAAGAAAATAATATTAATAAACACACTATGAACATATTTTAAATTATACATAATAATATATGATTTTATCTAATATATAGCCATATATAGTTTTAATAATATATATTAATTTAATATTGATAAAAAGGTTTAACATTGAAATATTCTTGAAATAATAAGAAATTAATTGAGAAAATCCCATTAATATATACAAATGTAAATTAAGTACTCAAATAATTAACTAAATTAATTATCATAATCATGTTTAATATTAGAATATTCTTGGAATAATAAGAAAATAATAAAGAATATCCCATTAATATAAAGAAGATTAATTACTCAAGTAATTAAGGAAATGATATTAATATACACACTATGAACATATTTTAAATTATACATAATAATACATCATTTTATCTAATATATAGTCATATATAGTTTTAATAATATATATTAATTTAATATTGATAATAAGGTTTAACACAGGAATATTCTTGAAATAATAACAAATTAATTGAGAAAATCCCATTAATATATACAAATGTAGAATAATTACTGCAATAATTAAGAACAAGACTAATTTAATTATGATAATCAGGTTTAATATTAAAATATTCTTCAAATATTAATAAAATAATAAAGAATATCCCATTGATACTAGGAAATGAAAACTAAATACTCGAGTAATTAAGAAAATAATAATAATAAACAGACTATGAATATATTTTAAATGATACATAATAATATATCAATTTATTTATTGTATAAGTATATATTTATATATATATATATAATATAAATATACTTGAATACTAAGAATGTAGAATATAGTCTAAAATTTCGTAGTATTAAACAGCTTGAATCACTTAAATAACATTAAATGCAATTTTAAATACTCATTGGAACTGGAGAGTATATATGTAAGAGTGTCGGATATTTGTGTCAACTCATCTTAAATTTTATTTTTTGTTCTTTTTAAAAAATTTGAATTTCTGACATATGTATTGTCGGTCTGACATGTAAATTTGAAAATGCATTTAATTTCCCACTCAAATTCAGATCTGGTTCTTTCTCCGGCAAGGGTTTCTCCATTTCTATATTTTCACTCTTTAGATCTTCTTTTTTCTTCATAATGATCATCTCAGGAGCGAGATTAAATTGGGTGCTATTCTTTATAGGAAAGCACGGCGCCTTCAGTGTTGTTTACAAGTAAGTATTATAAACAAATTTAAAAATACTTATAAAGATTCACTCTCTTACATTCTCTCTTAAAATTACAATTTAGGGGTTTAGGAATGCATTAGGATTATAATATATTCCGTTAGGGATTTATCCCGTTTAAATATCCTTTTAACTTAATATTCTAGGTTAACCGGGGCGGCGGGATTAATCCGGCCATTTCTTTTTCGCCTCTTCGAAGAGGTGGCGGGATTAATCCCGCCACCATCTCTCGGGCAATGCTTCTTCGCCACTGAAAAAGAGTGGCGGATTAATCCCGCCGATAACCTTCTCAACTAATGAAGAGTTATCAGAATTTATTAGAAAGAGTTGTCGGCGGGATTAATCCCGTCAACCATTTTAAGAGGCAGGGAAGGGGTGACGGGATTAATCTCGCCACCACATCCATGTTTTAAGGATTTGGGGACAGGATTTATCCCGAGATCTCTTTGAAATCATAGTTTTGGAGAGAGTTATGTGCGGGTTTAATCCCGCCACCCATTCCCGTCGTAAGAATTGTGGGCGGATTAATCCCGCCTTGGACTCCCTCCGACAAGAAGAGCCGGCGGGATTAATCCGCCGCCTCTTCCTCCGGAGGAGTCCAAGGCGGGATTAATCCCGCCTCCTCTCCGACGAGGAAGGTCCGCGGGATTAATCCCGCCGACTCTCTCCGAAGGGGTTGAGTCGGCGGCGGGATTAATCCCGCCGACCGTTCCTCGTCGGAGGGATTCGTGGGCGGGATTAATCCCGCCCATCAGTTGTATTAATCAAACATGAGATATTATCTCTAAACATAATTATGTATTATTGCATATGCATATTATTAAGTAACCGTAATTCAGATTTCTTAGAAATATTGCATAAACAGATATCATAAATAATACAATTATTTATGTGCAGGACAATATGTTTAATACTGGAGATAAAGTATGTCTTCTTCGGAACAACGAGATAGTTGGCACTGGAACTGTGGAAGTTCGAGATAATAATGCATCATGTCACAATATTGCCCAAGGATCTTGTGTGTACGTATGGGTGAACACCATTTACAAGCATGTTGAGGTTCTGGGAATGGAATTTGAGGAGGGTTCTCCTGTATTGTGGAATTTGGATGAAGTCAAGGCTGACACAGAATATGCAGAGTCACAAACAAATAGTAGCACGAGTTTACCAGATGATGGCTTGCCTGCTGTGATGGATGAGGTGATTCTCTTTCTTCGTGAGATTGAAGTCGGAAGAGGCATCATCACAGCTATAAATCCAATGGAAGCAGTGTCAGAAGAGAAACTAGGGTCCGACTTCGTGGGTGTAGTTGTGACAGAGGTTTCACCTAATGGCACATTGTATCCTGGATCCCTCGTGAGGTGGCGAACATCTGAATTAAGACGGCAAGATGGTTCAACATATTCTGGGTTGGATTTCAATAATAACAACCCGGAAGAACAACTCATATTTGAAGAGGTTCCTTGCATTGGTCCTATTGTAAGAAAAAGGCGATTCATGGGTTGTAGATCTTCCCCTGCAAGTTTCAGCAAGAGGGTAAAGATGGATCCTACATCTTCCGAAAGTGTTACGAGCATTTCCACGATTGACTGTTGCAAGAAGAAGTGTTGTCAGATGGCAGACCGGAATGAAATTACCCAATGTAGACATGTCTTTCGTATGCTCACCCAAAAGCAAAGGCATGAGTTTGTATATGCTGCACTAACTGGGTGTATTGATGGAATGGCCTCGGACACAGGTTATCAGAGTACATCCATGGTATTTAATAAGGTGGCCATCTGCTTCAAAGCTTGGTACAGTATATACGGGATCCCAAAGACCACGTTCTACCGTCGGAGGGATGAGTGGCTAGATGGAGCGCGAACCTCAGTTCATGGGAACACTCGCTTGGTCAAAACCCGCTCTCACATCATGGCAGCCATAGAGATACTCAAGGCTTTTGTGGAAGCAAATGCAGACAGGATGCCTCACAAATGCCGAACCACAAATGCAGGGGTCAGGGAAAATCTCAAGGTTTTGCCTTCAATCTACACTCAATTGAAGCTGTGTGAACATGTGAACAAGTGCCTCAGTTTGATGGGGCTCCAAGCAATCTGCACTGGTACCTTCAACAACATATGGAATACTCATTTTAAGGATGTGGAGATTGCAAAACACTCTAGCTTTTCCAAGTGTGACACTTGTACATCATTGAAGGCTGCAGAGGCTTGTGCAAAAACCTTGGTGGAGATCACTACCATTCAAAAAGATGGAGGCCCACATGATTGCACAACAAACTTGCCGGTCTCAGTACTATGCACACCGCATGCTTTCTGTGTCACGCCCATCAGAGTACCTGTGCTTGATCCATGACAAGATGGATCATTCAAAGACCAGCATTCCAAAGCTCTTTGCAACACCAAAGTGCCTTGGAAATGTCATGAAACTTCCGATTTCATTGACAGGTGTGCTAACACATGGACACGGTTGTGAGTCATATGGACACTTTTCACTTCCACATTGGTCTAGCGACTCCAATTTCACTATTGGGTCGTTAGCCATGTGTTTCAGAAACCTTGAAGCCCACTCACAGACAAGTCCTATCAGTGATCTCAAAGTGAAGAAACAACACCTTCAACCTTTACATAATGCTCTCATGAACACGTCTGCACTTGAGGCTACTTGGGAATATGAGAGGCATTGTCAGCAACCTGCACAAAAAAGATGGCCCTGTTGAGAGTTCAGGTTCAGTGGAGGGATCTAGCTCAAATAGTGTACATGTGTCCTCAACATCAAATAAGCTTCCTCGTCATTTGCTTTTACAGATGGATAATTGTGCAGGCGAGAACAAAAATAGGTAAATCATTTTACTTAAGGGTTTCTCAAGCTCATACTTACTTTTATTTTCTAGATATGTGCTAGCATACTTGTCAATGCTTGTTGCCAAAGGTGTGTTTGAAACAATCACGCTCAGTTTCCTTATGGTTGGTCACACTCATGAAGATATTGATGCGTTCTTCAGCAAGGTCTCCAACTCTACAAAAAGGACAAGTGCACTTACCTTACCGCATATGATGAATCTTTTTGAAAATTGCATCTCCAAAAAAAGTTGTGCTTTGCTTGTGACTGAGGTGCCAGACTTCAAAAAATTTCTCAAGGAGTATATAAAAGAAGGGAGTGATTCTTTAGTTGGTCACCTTGTGCCGCTACAATTCTTTTTCTCCATACGAGATGGTATACCTATTATGCAGTACAAGTTACGGCCATCAGAGCAGGAGTGGTTACCGAAAGAGGGCTTAATGCTCTTCAAAAGTGGAGAGGATGGAAAGCCACTTCTCCCAGAAGGACAACCAGACCCTATTCCATTGAGTGCCCAGCTCAAGGAACAAGAGGTTATTATTGATGGCATCAAAAAATATGTGGCATGGGTTCAAAAATCGATGCCAAAGAATTCTGATAAGGCAACTGGTTACTCAGAACTATATAAGCATGTGGTCACTATTGGGAGACTGTTGTTCGAGAGTTGGAAGGGCCTACTGTCACAAGTACAGAATTGCAACACCCTTTCTGGCCTAAAACAAGGTGGCGAGAGGAGATTGAAATGACATCACTGAGCATAGACGACATAGAAGCCAGTAGTGATGTGGAAGTGCAAACCCCACACTTTGTTGGACAAAGGAACCAAAAACCTAAAGCATACTTTGATTGCTGCAAGGATCTTCAAAAACTAATGATGGTTCTCATTACTCCAGATGCGTCATATAATCAGCCTATTTGGATGGGTCAAATTATCGACACACCTGAAGTAATCACAAAAAATAGTATTGTTAAGGTTGCATGGTTCAAACCACAAAAAAGGCGACACGAGAAGGAGAGCGAAAGATATAATGGATGCCTAGAGAAAACATTGGTCTCCCAATCAAAAAGACCCAGCATGTTTTATAAATGTTAAATCCATTCGATATGGGTGGATGTCAAGAAGCGTTGATAAAGTCACGATTAACAAAACTGCAAGGGAATGTATGTTTTCTGAAGCTTAAAGCAATTACAAAATTATAAAATATTATATATTTAATATTCATAATTATTATAAACTCTTTAATAATAGTACCAAATTGTATACTTAACTATATAAATTTAAAAAATGATATGGAAGATTGACTATATTATTATAGGATTTTATATATATATTATTACTACTACAAATTTTTAATTAATAATGTTATATTTAAATATTAATATTTTAATAACAACATCAATATTTATATAATGTGCCTCTTATGCTCTTCCTTAATTGTTATATTAGGCAATATATTATATAATTTAATACCTTCTACTTTTATAATGTTATTAATTTTTGTTCAATGAATGCTATAATTTATTAAAGGGTAGAATACAAAATAGAATATTCTAAAGAATATTCCTTTAATATTAGAAAATGCTAATTAAATAGCTAAATTGCTAATTATTAGGAAATGGGACTATAGCTATGCCCATTTTAGTTACAACTTGCATATATGCCTTTATACAAAAATATACCTAAATTGATAATAACATAGTAGTGATGAAAACTACTTAACATTCTTGTAAATTGCTTCTCATTATCTTGTTTAACAATACCAATAATGTCAATACTATTTGATCACAAAATCCTTTTAACAACTTGTAGCCTTCCTCTTAATTACTTAATTACAGTCATGGACTCATGGTAGTTGTTGGGAACCAAATTAAGAGAACATGAAACAAGTTGAATTACACATATCAAAACAAGACAAGAGGCTTATTCCTAAATTGGCATTGAATTAGAATGCTTAATCCTGATCACATTCGCCCTTATATACTATAAGGAGGACTTGGATTATCTTTATCTTAAAACCTTGATCTGGACTTTAAGTAATTTTATTGACTCTTATCCATATCCGTATCTGTATCTTGAACTTGGCTAACTTTAGTGACCCTTATCTATATCCGTATCCGTATCCTGAACTTGACGAATTTTAGTAACCCTTATTCATATCCATATTCATATCATAAACTTGGCTAACTTTAATGACCCTTATTCATATTCATATCCGTATCTATGTGACATAGTCATATCATCCTTTTTTGAGAGCGATGAAACTTGTTGACGATGTCATGAGCGTGTTATAGATTTGTTGCAGGTTTCTAAGAACGTTCACTTGGCATGTAGCCAACCCAATCAATGAAATAATAAAGTTGGTAGTGAAGGAAATTGGAGTCCAAGATTCCGCTGACTTCATATTTCAAATCATTATCAATTATAATCAGAGGTAGAGGTGGTGAAGTTTGACTAAGGAGTGTTTGGATGGTATGGCTCAAGAAGGAAATGTGGAATATCAGATGGATGTGCATCAAGGAAGGAAGCTCCAATCGATAAGCCACATTGTTGATACAAGATGCCATCAAAATGGATTGAGGTGTTGACAATCAGACTTCTCACAAGGCTGCATAGTTTTAATGATGTATTAAAAAAGTTAGACCTGCTCACCAACCTAATAAACTGAATTGTCTTTACAATATCAATCGACAAATGTCTTTTAATGTTCTTGTGCCTTCAAAAGATGTTGATGAAGCATAGCCTGGATATACTGGAGATGGTCAAGTTGATATTTAACAAACAGATTTATTGAACTCCTGGGTGTATTAAAACTCCATCGTGAATGTTGACATGTCAAGGCATAGAAGGATGGCATGCCAATTGATGCATGCTTGGAGTTGTTGTAGAAGAACTCAGCTAAGGGCAATGACAATAATTAATCATCCTATTGGTAATTGATGAAGCAACATAAATATTGTTTGAGGGTTTGGATAGTGCGTTTCAACTAATCATTAAATTTTGGATACCCAAAGATAATGAAAAGTTTGTTCAAGTAGATAATCACAAACCAATCAAGAAAGTCAAAAAAAAAAAATGTCATGAGCCATATACTAGAAAATCACAAGGGCATTAATTAACCTAAAAAACATCACTATGTGCTTAAATGTCCATAACATATATGAAAAGTAGTCATCCATTCGTCACTAGGGCAAATATAGAGCAGATTGGATGCACCTTAGAAGTCGATCTTCATAAAGTAATGGGCCTAATGAAAATGCTCCAAAATCTTGGAAATAAGAAGTAAAGGATACCGATTACGAATGATAATCTTGTTTAACTCCCAATAGTTTACTACCAATTGGAGAGAGCCATCATTTTTCTTGACAAAGAAGATAAGGGCAGTAGTTGGAGACTTGGAATGATGAATGAAAATGGTAGCTAGGTTGTTCTTAATGTATTCTCGTAAAGTTTTAAGCTCAAGTGGAGAAAACCATAGATCGGATCAAATGGAGGTGTCTTAATTTTAATAGTATTAATCGGATAATCATATGGTCAATGTTTAATAAGACAATTGTTTTGGACCTTGTCGAATACATTCATAAACTCATGGCATGCAGACGGCAAGGAACTAGGAGTATATGTCAAAGATGGAGTCACCATCATGGCAAAAATCGTGTTGGATTGAGTATGACTAACACAAATAAATTTTGCCAAAGAAATGGTTAAGATATGAATGAGAGATGTCATTGGAGTCGAAGTTAATGTCGTCGAAAGACACAAGATGTTGTTGAGCTAGAGTCATGGTCATAGTCGGAGAAAGACGAAGACGAAGTTGGACTCAGAGCCAAAGTCAGAGTCGGAGCCAAAGACGGAGATGCAAAAGTGCTACTAGGAATTGAAGGTGCGAGAATTAGAGTTGCAAAGGTATTGCCAAGAGTCGGAGTTGTGCCAAGAGTTAGAAATAGAACAAAAGCTAGAGTAGAAACAACCAAGGTACAAGTTGTTCAATCAATTTGCAAATTGAGAATCTCAAACCAAGGAAGACCAAAAAGAATAGGAGTATTGAGAATTGAAGTGACAGTGAAGGTGTCAGAATTTTAACTCGAAGGGCTAACACGTGGCAACACGTGGCTGTCAAGTGGCCTTTCAGTGTTAATTCCTTGTGTGAACAATGCTAAGCCTTTCGAGATGAACCCAAGAGTTTGACTCAGATGCCTAATTAAATAGAAGACTTAGAGTCCTACCCTAAGTCCCCTACAATGACCAGCTCCCGAACCCTAGAGGATAACCTGAGTAGACTTTAGGATCCTTTCCTAGTAAACCTAGATAGACTCATGCCCTAACCTCATCAAGGAGATGTGCCTCACACATACCCCCATGACAAAGCTAAGGCATCGTCACTTACCCACTCAAACCTTGTTCAGAGTACCCCTTGTCGCCCTATATGAGGGTGATTCCTCAAGGGGTAAGTACTTAGTGAGGACATGAGTGTGCGCCATAAGTGAACACAATTAGGCAAGACACGGATGTACCTTGCTTGGTACACCTAGCTTGATGTGGAGGAAGAGGCTGGAGATAAGCTTCAACCTTTACCTCTTGGGATGTGCATTTTGACAAGACTTTCCAAGCATGGATTCGCCAACGTTAACCAAAGGTGGACGTACCCCTGTCATTTGAAAGTTAGGGCGGCATAACAAAGGGTTGTACCTTAACGACACAAGTTAAAGCCTGCACCGAGAGAAGAGTAACGAACTCAGTCATGAATCCAGGAACTCTCACTCCTACATACTCTACCTTATTTATGTGATGGAGAGCCGCCCCCCTCCCCCCGGTCCTAAGTGTGTAAGTGGGCTGGCATAGAATTAGTTAGCCCATTATTTGTTAATGAGATGAGTGTTTAACTTAGCCTAACTCCTAACCCTAAAACCCTACCCAAGGGGGGGGATTTTTAGGGCGTGGGTTAGGGCAACCCTAGGGTTGTGTCAACCCTAGGGGTGTTCCTAACTGTTAGAATTGTAGTTAGACATTGATAAGATTTCTTGTTATTTCATGGGTAAATATAATGGGAAAATACTAAAATAATATATATTGTTGAAAATCGAGAGTGAGAAGGATATATCGGAGTATGAGTCACTAACATAATATTGCAATACAAGTCATTACCGCAATACGATGTTTACAGTGGAGTACAACGTATTCGGATAAGGATAAGGAGTTACAGTAACTGAATGGATAAGGCTAAGAGGTAGTTACTATAACTGCTAGTACAGGACCTAGAGTACGGGTATAAATAGACCAGATTAGGACTAGAAAGTTATCCCGAATATACTGTTATTTTGTACCATGTCGTGCGCAGACATAATATAAGTTTCCTTTCTTTCTTTATACGTTTATCTCTTACTCATATTTCTGCTTTGATATATACTATTCCTTCTCTCAGTATTGTGATAGGATCCATAGTACTGCTGCCTGCTATACACCTTGCCATCCTTACCCTTTCCCGACCTTCTGATGTTTAATTTCTTCTTTATCTTATTTTGATAGACCCTTAATACAGGTGTATCGATACCCAATCTCTACTATGTGTAGATGGTAGGATTTTGAGGTTCAACATAGGCGACCATGGAGGGATGGTTGTGTTAGTAGGTACCTAATAATGTGTTTGTAGAATGTACCAGGATGGTTTGTAGAATGTACCCAAAGGAGTGTTGAGTTTAAAGAGAAATTACGAAGAAGAAGAAGATTGAGGCTTTTGTAGGCTCAGGCGTGAGTCCTAATACGATCAGCACAACTATTGCGGAAATGGAAGAACGTGCAACAAAGACGCATGAGAATGGACCTAGCATATAGTAGTAAGTGAATGGATGATTATCGACGTATTCTTGCAGAACGTCAACGATATGAAGAGATTAAGCAGAGAAAGCAAAGAGAGCGCGAGGAGCGATACTTATGACGACAAGCAGTAATAGAGACACGGAAGAGGATTGAAGAGCGTGAAGAACAGAGAAGGAAGAAGCAAGTTGAAGCTCGAGGAGAGGAGCAACAAACGACGAAGTACGACGAGGTTATAAGGAAGAGGATACTAATCAGGAGAGTGACGATCACGGGCAACGTAACCAACGCGAGGAAACTGGGATCTGTTGTCATGGAAGTACCTGACGAGATGGGAACACTAACAATTACGGGGAAGGTCATACCATCTACTTTTTCAGGTCTTGAGAATGAGGATACAAATCGGCATATTCAAGCAATTTGAGAAGGCGTGTGAAGCTAACGAAATCAAGGATGAACACGAAAACTACGAATATTTCCATTTACGTTGAAGGGAGACGCTAGCGATTGGTATTATGAAAATGCCATCACAATCGACAAGTACAGTACTACTTGCACTATTCAGGAATTACTATGTACGAAAATATCGCAAACGAGACCCGACAGTACAGTTACAGGAAATACGGCAGGGACCTACTGAGGCAGTGGAAGATTACACTCGACGATTTGGAGATTATACAACCACTGCGAGGTCGGAGATGTCAGTGATAAATTGGCAAAGAAATGGTATATAAATGGACTACGGGACAACTTACAGCTTCAAGTACGACTAATAAAACCGCCTGATTTAAGTGATACAATTAAAGAAGCAGAACAACTTGAAGTGTTGATACCTCCAAGATACGTAGATGATGATGAACGAGAATCAAGAAGACAATACCGGAAGGAGAGCGAAATACGGCCAAGAACTAAAACAATATTTTGACAACATGCAAAAATGAAGGACATAATGCTTCTGAATGTAAAGTACCCAAGTGTCAGATGTGTGGAGGAATAGGACATGAAGCAAGACAATGTCGGAATACGGGATATAAACCCAACAAATGATTGGACTGAGAATTTTCCACCACCACCAGATGGAACAAACCCGGAATGCGAACTCATATGATTATCCACAATCACGAAATACTAATTCATATGATTATCCACAAAGAGCGTATAATGGGGAACGCAAGAATGGCAATGGAAGGAGATTTCCCGTGAATCCGGAGCATTCTATCGACAAGGTAATAATACGGAAATATCACGTAGGGACAATCTTTGTTACCAGCCCCAGCACAAACAGGACCACCTTTATTACCACAATACCACCTCCACCAGCATTACGAGGTAGAATCCAAATGTGACATGTTTTAGATGTGGAGAAAAAGGACACTATTCTACTGAATGTAATCGACTCAATAGTATTCTGTTACACATGTGGTGAGATGGGACATTATTCACCAGAATGTCCACAACGAATTTAACACCGAACATCCCACTGAACCAGCGACACGGAGAATTGAAGTTCAACAAGAGAATGATCTAGCAGATGACCATGAAGAACAAAATTACGAGTGCAAATGGGAACAAGATACAGAATTACCCTCAACGAGACATATGCTGTAACACGAGCCAAATGAGTACGGGTCGAACCAACCAAAGAAGAACCAATACACAAGAATTGGGAGAAAGAAAGGCTACAGTACAAAGAGTGACTGATCAAATTAGAAAATGCAACAAGAGGAAAATCAAGACTCTATGCCTAATGAAATGAGCATGCATTCACAACAATCCACATCAACAGTACCACTTGGAGATCGTATTGTTGTTGTATTCTGCAACAACTGTATAGTTAACTATAAGAGATTAACATTAGCACCATTTTTGCAAACACAGATAACAAATGCTTTGGACGTTAGCAACATTCAAACCGACACAAGTCAAGTGGGAGTGAATACCACGGAAGTTCTTACAGATGAGAAGGATTGGGATGAAGAAGTACCAATGATTACGGCTCAAATCGGAAAAACAATATTCAGAACATACCTATTGATGGAGGTTCAGAGTGAATATAATTGAAGAGCAGACTTGCAAACAATTGGGTCTTGGGCCTATTGAAAATGCACCCTTCTTGGTACGGATGGCTGATAGAGGAAAGTCAGACCCATTGGTATAATCAGATGTATGTATGGAAATTGCAGGAATCAAGTTTAAGGTGTCTTTGGTCGTACTACGTATCGAGCAAATGAGCAAACCATACCAGATATTACTGGGAAGACCATGGTTAAGAGATGCAAAAGTACGACATAATTGGGAGCACGACGAAATGGTACTCTATAAGAATGAACAAGAAGCATCGTTCGAACACAACAGAAAAAGCCAATCGAACGACCAACTCGCCATTACGAATGGAGGATTTCGACTGGCATTACGGCTTGAACAAGGAAGAAGAAAAACTCCTTTTCGAAAGCAATAGACCTCGTAGAGATAGAATTTATACCAAATGACACAAGAAGAAAAAACCTAGAAAAGACAGCTACTAGTAATCAACAATAGCAACATATGGATACTCTCGGACTGACGGATAAGTTTAAACAACCTCTGCAACAACAATTACAATTCGAGATAGAGCACAAACAGAGAATACGGACTCAACAAAAACTAGAAATTACGACAAATGAGAAGACTAAAGAAGTTGAAATTAAAACAAGTGAATATGGACCTCGAAAAGTACGAATAGCAGTTGATCTCGAGCCGGAATACCAAAGCAGCTGATAACTGTACTACGTCAAAATGCAGATGTCTTTGCTTGGAGTTACGAAGATCTCAAGGGAGTTCCACTCACAATTTGTACCCATAAGATAGAACTACTACCACATGCAGTCCCAGAAAATTTGAGATGTCTTTGAATTCCCAGATCCAGATATCTCCTATGATCCAATTTCACAAGTCACCGTGCAACACTACATCGACAATTACGACAAGTTTCTCTAGAAGCAGAAGACAGCCAATGTGGCACCAACATCAATCCTGCGGGAACCTCATAAGAGTCGTATCAAGGCTATCACCACCACGTTTGCCTTCTACAAAACACGGCATGTTTCAATTAGGAGATTGGGTATGTTTATCATCTATCTGAATAGGGACAAAAACCGGATTGGGGGGCTAGTCGTAATGGGGCTACAATGTGAGCTACAAACTATGCACAACCCCAAAGCAAGCAAACAAGGAGACATCCTATTTTCGGTGCTTCATCACATTTTAATAACCCTCTGTATTACATATGTGGACTTAGCACCGACAGGTACACCGGTACTCACAACAAGGATGGGCTTTTGGTTAGGTCTTACTTCGTAGTACCTAGATAATGTTTTCGACGCCCATAATTTGGACGCACCACTACCAACTAAGCTGAAGAAACGACCACATTGGCAAAGAAGCCAGAAGAACACATCAAAAGGAAGAATATACTCCAATTTGTGGACGATGAGAAAGACGATGATCAAGTGTTGCAAAGAAGACCTTTACCACGAGGAGACCAGCAAAGGATGCATAAACAAGCCCCATCATCAACTTCTGCACCACATAGGGAGTGTGAAGATACAACACCACCAGATTGTGGTCAACCAACAGCACCAACCTCAACAACACCCATGGATTGTAGGGATTCTGCACCATTCGACAACATCAATACGGGCACCACCATAGTACCATCACCACCATCAGTTCAAAACTACGGCAGGTACTTCTTCTCATATCATACCAGCACAAGTAGTACCTCAAGTAGAGGAAGTACAGGATCCAGCAGTACGGTAGACAGGTCAAGAACTGCATTCAGCAGAACTGACACCTGGACAACAAGCCAAGAACGACATACACGATAAAGACCAGGAGCAACAGCCCTATTCACCATTACAACAAATGGGACATCATGCTTTAGATCATCAAGAGCGAAACATCTCAAGGGGTTCTAAGCGCACACGTGATCAAACTGCTTCACCTGGATTACTACCGCAAGACCCACCACATGATACTACTCTCGATGGTCAGCTTTCACATCTTCAGAGTGTTTTTGATTCTATCACCCAACAAGTAGCAGTTCAACGAGCAGACGCGAGTCTTAGTCAGCAACTCCATGACCGCTGCAATACAATCAACAAGCAATTCTTGGAGCACTCATCACCACAACCTCCACACTAGATTTAACCATTGAGGCATGAAATATTTTTCACCTTAAATATGTGCCAATCTAGCTTGATCACAATCAATTTTATGTGATCTGAATACTGCATCCCTTATCATTGATGTTCACTTCTCGATGGAGCAAAATCAAGTTCCTATGCATAATGCATTCATCCATATCCACATTACCCTAAACCCTAACCTAACCTTAAATTAGCTTTGGACTTATTTAATTGGAAGGACAAATTTGTAATTTTTGTGTAGTATAATAATACAAACAAAACTTGTTACCCAAGATGCCCAAAGAGTATTACTCAAAACCTCAAGGGCATTTTAAGAAGTTTCTCTATTTTTAATACATACATATCCTTGCACACATGTTTAAATACAATAAACCATATGTATATATGTATTTACAAAGAATACACCCACATACATATACATATGGCAATATTAAATTATATAAACAAATATAATTGACAAATTGTCACTGAGGCATTTATTTACTTTCCTTATATTCTTTATAAATACATATTTTATACACCCTAAACCCTAACCCACTTATATATATATATATATTAATAATACTAATGATAATATTATAGTTGGTTGGATATTGTGAACCATGATGAGTTCCCATGGCCTTGAAAAATACTCCCAATTTTTTAGATTAGTGTTTTCAAATGATAAAAGAAGAATAAGTGTGTGGTGGAAATGCAAAACTCCATTTGGAGTTAAATCTATTATTAAAATCTAATGTTCAAGTTGAATATACCCACTAATGTATATTGTATATGCATATACAAGTGCATATAAAAATGCATGTGTGTGTGTGTATATAAATTTGTCTTTCTATCACATGCTTGTTCTTATTTTATTTTTTAAGAACATTCATTCAAAATAGTGGGAATATCTCTTCATGTTGTAGGAATTCATTCACAGTTCATGAGCACATGGCTTCACATTAAACGAACTATAGTATCAGTTATATGTAATCTGTGTGTGATATAGTGTGAATACAAGGAAAGTAATAAACGCCTTAGTGATAATTTGCCAATTTATATTTTATATAGTATTACCATTTGTATATGTATGTGTAATGTATTCTTTTATAAATACATATGTTGCATATTTACATCTAGTTTATTGTATTTATAAACATGTGTACAAGGTTAAAGAATAAAATAATTTACAATTACATTTATGTATGTATATACACTTGTTGTTATGCCTATTAATTCTCATTCTACTTAAATTGTAATATAACATGTTTTCATATATATATATATATATATATATATATATATATATAAGAGAGAGAGAGATAGTCATATACAACATATATGTACATTCAAATATGTATTTTGAGACGTGATTAACCCTTTTGATTCAAACCACATAGATTCTTCATTAGAGGGTCTTTTTCATTGTATATTTCTTCACATATAACATATGTATTCTAACTTTAAGACTATCTTTCTTCGTTCTTTGAATCATTTTTCAATAAATTAAACTCTTATCCTATCTTAATTTCTACTCAAGAAAATTAGTTTATATATAAATTATTCATATTACATATACAAGTGAGAGGTATGTGTTTATGATTAAAATAAAGTATATAATTGTATCATGCATAGGAATATATATGGTGCACCAAACAATGTAATTAAAGTAAAAAAACAATGTAACTCTAACCATTTATATTTTCTTAAAAAGAAGTAATTAAATTCTTTACACAAACATGGTGAGAGAAATTCCTTTTATGTCAATAACATGTGTGAAAATTTTGATTTATATAATAAATGCATTGTGTGTAACTTAAATGTAATTACATGTACATTATATTTGACATATACAGACAATAGGGCATAAATTATCAAAATCATAAATTTTATAGAGTGTGTGTATATAAAGAGAGAGAGAAAGAGAGATAGTTGTAATTAACTATTTTATATATACATACAAAAATAAAAATAAAAAGTTATTTAAATATATTTAAATTCTATATAGATGTGTGTAAATTTTCTATCAAATTGTAGCTAAATTGTCACTTAAAAACCCATTTTGAAATGAAATTAATAAAATGGGAGGTAAGTTTTAATAAATTAAATGTGAATAATATTCACTTATGAAATCCATGTGCACCTATTTACCTCCTTCACAAATCGATGTTCTTTATGTCCATGTCTCAAAAATTAAAGTCCAATTTAATATTTAATTAGTCATTTAAACACTTACATGTCATATGTACATACATAGCACTTGCAGTTTACATATGTACACAACAATTAGCTATAAGTAACAAATTTTAATTGATGCATATGCTTCTTAATATATATATATATATATATATATATATATAAAGAAATAATCCAAAATAAATTCCTTCAATAAACTTAAAGATTGAGAATATTCCTCCAAAAACCTTGAGTTTCATACATATTATATATACTAGTACACATGCCCACCGTTGGTGGGCTTAATTAATTTAATAGTTTAATAATTATCTTAATTATATTTAATAATAATAATAATCCTTGGCTTTGGATTAACTATTTAATGATTAACCTAGTGAACCCTTAATCAATTATTCTTAACTCTTGACTTAATTATTATCTTTAATTTGATTCTTAACCTAATTATTATTCTTAATTTAGTGAATTTATCTCTAAGTTAAACCTTTAATCCATCTTAATTCACCTTAAGCTAGTTTAGTTATTTAATAATTCTTAACCCAATTATTATCCTTAACACAATTTAATAATCCTTATTCTTAATTTAATGAGTTTATCCCTAAGTTATTCTTAACTTAACTCTTAACCCAATTGTGGTTACTTTATCCTTAAGTTAAATTTTAATCCACCTTAACCTTGTGAATTTAGGACAACCATCAAATTAAATTTAAAGTAACTATTAAATTGAATTTAAGATAACCGTTAAATAAAATTTATAATAACTATTATATAGACTTTAAAGAATGTCTTGATTTAGGATGGCCATTAGATATGATTTAGAATGGTTACAATGGGACGTTCACAACAGACATAAAACACACTGAATAAACTTATTAAATAAGATGATAAATATATATATATATTACATGAATAAAATTTAAATCATTGTAAATGTTAATGAGTTTTTAAACACATAATCATATATACAATATTAAAAGTACATATTAATATACTATAAACACATGAGGTGCGCATTAAACTCATATGTAATAATATTTTAGGTGACCATATGAGTTTATTTAATTAAACTCAATTATACATGAGTTTAATTATTTTCTATATAAGATTGTTTGAAGGGAGAATTCCTAGAGATTTTAAGATGAAAAATCTTGTTGTTAATTTTTAAATTTTAATTTTAAAGTTAGTAATGTGTTTTTAATATATAAGTTGTAATATATTGTTATAATAATATAATATCAAATTAAAATATATTTAAAAGTGTATACACTATGTAATATATATTTATGCATTTATGTATATAATATTAATTAATATAATATAATAATGAATATAATATAGAATTTTCATATTATTATAATATATAATTTATAAATAGAAAGATGTAATCCCTCTTTAAATTTGAAATTGTGAATGGAACATGATTCACATAATAAAAATATATTATATATTTGTTAATGTGTGACAAATCTAAAATTTTGTGGAAGAGTGATAACAATTTGGCAACAATTTAATATATATATATGTATATATAAAACATATTTATATAAATTAATATATATGCATTTTTTTGTAATCATCTCTATGAATATTATTTTATAATTATTGGAGCATATCCCTTGGGGTGAGTTTTTAAACTTTATGGTTAAGTGGTGAGTTATTGAAGTTACTAGTTTTGACTTGAAGAGTAATGAATAATTAAATTTTTAATATTAATATAAAGATATACCTAGTTACTTAGGTTATGTTCAAGCATTATTACTTTCCGTTTTGAGTTCATTTTTGTTCATATATACTCCATGGTAGATGGTTTATGTAACATAAAGAGAATTAATTATGTTGTTAATAATAATGACAATAAAATTGTTCATATAAATTTAAACAAATTATAAATAATTTTAGATAAAGATCTTTTATGAGTTTATTATTCATGATTATTCTTTAAAAAGTTGAGTAATGAAGATATATCTAATGAGGTTATAAACATCTATTTCAAATTTTCTCAAAAAAAACTACTATGAAGAATATATGTACATTTAAGGAACTTTAAAGTTTTATGAATTTAAAAAGACATTTAATAATTTTAAATTTTATTAGAAAACCATTTTTATGAATTCATGTACATGTATAATGTTATAAATTAATTATAATAACTAAAACTATATTATATACCATACAATATCCACATATGTACACACATACATAATGATAAACAAAAGTATGTAAATGATGCTAGTAAACCATTTTATACGAATTCATGTACATGTATAAACAATAATATATAATTATGTTTATTTGACATTATAATTATTTTAAATATTAAATTATTTTCAAGTTTCATAATTAAAGTTTATTTATAGTAAATACATAATTTTTAAATGTTAATGCATATTTGCTTAGATAATAATATGCAAAAAATTATATGTTATTAATTTTTTTTTTTGAATATTTAATTATACGACATACTAAAGGATGATGATGATTTAGATCTTTCAAACTTTAAATAATAAAATGTCTTTTCAATGTTGAGGGTTTTCAAATTATATATATGTATTTGTATATAATTAATTAAAATTAAAAATTATATATACATAATATTTTATATATATAGAGAGAAAAAAATCGTGTGAAAGTTCTTAACATTTTAATTAAACATTCATTATTTGTTTATATGCATTATGTAAAAAAAATTTATAAAACGAATGGCATAAATCATAACAACAAGGAGCAAGGCGGACCATCGCCAGGTAGGAAATGGCGTTCATTAATATTTGTTGGTACTTGCAAAAAATTGTAAATTATGTTATGCCATTCTTGGAAGTCCAAAGAAGATGAAGCACTCTCAAATATACATTAATGTCTATGTTAAGTTCTATACCTCACATTAAAGGTTGTGGATTTAATTTTTACTCAAAATTATTTGTATATGTTATGTGTACACATAATTAGTAAATAACATTATTAAAACTTATTTGTATATGTTATTTATATATCTAACTAGTAAACAACATTACATAGCACAAAAATGAGATGTGTATGCAAATTTCAATATGTAGCTTAAATTGATAATAATTCAATTTAACACAAAACATACATAATGTTTATTTATAAATATGCATTTATTATTTGCCATGGAATATCCTTGAAAGGTATAATAAAATATACTTTTCAAGTGTTTTTTCAAAATTTATGAGAACATCGTGAGTTATAAACATTCAAAGTCACATATTAAAAATATTATAATTATCATTATAAACAAAATATTAGTCTTTTATTTTATTTTATGATAGAGTTTTCCATGTCATTTTAAAATTTGATTATTATAACATTCATATTTTCATTTATATGTATGACAATCAATTTATTTAACTATTTTCCTAAAAATATTCTTTCATATAAAGTGATGGGTTTATTGTGATATATTTAAATGTAATTTAATTTTGATATATACATTATCTACTTGTTTATCAAAATTTACTTTATATATAATAATTTTCCTTATACTTAGATTTATTTGAAATAATATTGATAATTTATTACTACCCAATCTTATTTAATTATACATTATTGTTATCCTAATTATAATTGTTGGACAATTTATTGTTACAAAACTCGCTTGTATGTGTGCATAGTCAATCATATTAAATACTTATATATATGATATAAGTTTATTTCATTGAAGTCCTAAATTATTGATGTAATTTAAATTTAATTTTAAGAATTTAAATTTGAATTTATCAATAGAGATTTTGATAGTGGAGATCAAATTCTTATAATCATTAATAAGTTCCTTCTCAATAATCTTATAATCATTTATTTGAAATAATAAAATCCTATTTTTTAAAAATTTTTTTTGTGAAATTTTAAATGCATATACAAATAAAGAAAATCAATGATAACTAGGAAAATGAAAAAAAAATTAAATTATTGGAGTATAAATGATAATTAAGTAATAAAATAATTTTTCAAGTGAAATATAATAAAAATTTTAAACCTTTATATTTTTTTAAAGAACTTGTTTTAATATGAAAAGAAATATGAAAAGGGTGGTTTCATCACTGAAATAATGTATGTGAGAGAAGCATGGAAGAAATTTAATGGGGTGCTTTGCTTCCTCCATTGATGTAAGCTCAACTTATGTATTTAAGACATATTTCTTGTGCTACCCATGTAACTTATGCTCATCACACCCTAGGGTTAGCTTACCTTTATTGTTTGTGATTATGCACATAAAAGACAAACACACACATCTAATTAAACATGCATCCTGAATCAAATAATGAGCACTGCCTATGTAATGTGGTTTTTTTTTTTAGAATCAAGTTCCTCAAAAGGTTTATGAGTGAAGAGTTCCATGTTTAGTATTTGGTAAGTACCAAGTGTAACTCTTGACTCTAAAGTGTTATGATAATAGCTTGAGTTTTATGAAATTGTGTCACATGCCACACTTGATACTAGGTTGGCTTTGTACAATATAACACCTAGGGTATGACATTCAAGGTCATATCACAAGTTTAATGCCAAGAGATTTTAATTCTAAAAAGTATACATGCTTATGCTCAAATAGGGATGCTTAGTCTTGGGCATCTGCCAAAGGAGGTGTAAGTGATGATGTCTTAACTAAGCACATGTTTTTATGGTAAGGTTAAAACATGAGCTTATTTAGGTCTCATAAGGTAAGATCCTTAGTTTAATAAGGTTGAAAATAGATATTTTATAGGTCAGTAAGCTTTTTGATTACTTAAGCATTTGAGTTAAGAAGTCATTAGGGTTGTCCTAGAAAATTTAGCATTACTCATCCAAGGTGATGATGTTGAATGGTTACTTTGTAACCATGAGTTATCATATGTTAACCCTTTGAATCAAAACTCACTTATGTTTTCCAGTCATTAAATGAGGTTTTAAAGTTGTGGGTTATAAACTTTAGTATCAAAATAATATTCAAAGGGTAATTTCTATGTTGCACATCAAGGTTAGTTTATTGTACATTTTCTTGAATTTAAAATGACACATCATATGATGTTATCTACTAAGTTTTAACTTATATTAAAATTCAATACCAATTTTAACTTTAATGTTAAATGGGGAAAGGTTTGTGCTCAACTATGTATTATATAAATGAACATACCTAGACATAAGTGATAAAAACACTCATGCATTGATATATTATAATAATATATAATATCTTCTAATATATATAACCTACAAATTCAGCATCTCCTTGATCATAAGTAGATAATGAATTTGCACATCATTATCTTAAATGTTTTCTTAAATCTTGTGGTGAGCAACCTTAATTTGCTTGGTTGCCTCATGGCATGTTGGATTTGCAATAAGTCAAATGGTAAACATATTGTCCATTAAATACCTTTGTAGTAGTGGTTTGCTTGAACCCAATGTCATTGAGTAAATGCTGAAGCTAAACTACTCTTGATTTGCAATAATTAAAGCAATGTACTCAATTTCATAACTAAACCTAGAAACACTTTGTTGTCTAGTGCATTTCCAAGATATAGTGCTCCCAAAAATATCAAAGTAGTAATTAATTTGTGACCTCCACTTTTCTAGATCTCCAGCCTAATCAACGTCTACAAAACAACCATGCAAGTTCCTAAGAACATAAGTCCATATCGAGTATTTGAATGCAAATAATTCAATATTCTAACAATTGTAGACCAATGTTCCATTTGTGAGTTTTGCATGAATTGAGAGACATGTTGTCAGAGTTTTAACCCAAAGGGCCAACACGTGGCAACACGTGGCTGCCAGGTGGCCATTTGGCGTCATCACCCTGTGTGAGCAACGCTAAGTTTTCCAGAACAACCCTAACGACCCCTAGGGTTAGACTCTAATGCCCAAGTGGACAGGAGACTTAGGGTTTAGCCCAAGTCTCCCTAGAGTGTCTGCCCCCAAATCCCTTGAGGGATAACCCTAGTTGACTTAGGGTCTTGCCCTAGAAGACTTAGACAGGCTCATGCCCTAACCCCCATCAAGGAGACGTGTGTTCCACACATACCCCTGGACAGAGCTAAGGCATCGTCACTTACCCCTTGAGGAATCACCCTCATCCGGGAGTACAACCCCTTTAGGGCGACAAGGGGTACCTTGAACCACAACTAACCCCTAAGGGTTTGAGTGGCCAAGTTATACCTAGACCTAGGGCTTAGTACTTAGTGAGGACACGAGTGTGCGCCGTAAGCGGACACGAGTGTTCCGCTAAGCAAACTCCCTAAGGCTAGGTTTGGGATAACCCTAAGCACATGACCTTGCGAGTGCCTCGCGAAAGAGCTCCTGCTAACATGTTTAGGTTGTTCAACCCTTGAATTCCAAGGAGAACACTCCCCTAGCCAAGTGTGCCAAAGCACACCTAGTTATGAGACCTAACCTCCCTTGAGCGGATGCCCAAGGCTTAGCACCCTAGTGTAAGCACAAGCATGTCTGTTTGCTAAAGTATCCAACCCCTTGGCGACAAGCCCATGACATAACCCCAAAGGGCGTGCCTCAGGCGTTGCACCATGTGACGTTTAGCCCAGTGTCACATCTCCATGTGACACTGCCTTCCCCGATGTGGGCTATCATGCCATAGCCCTTAGATTCAAGAGTTGCACCAAGTGCCACAAACGTGGCTCCTAAATGCCGACTCTAGAACCCTCAATGAACCCTCAGGAACAAGTAACATGAATCTGTCAAACAAGATCCCACGCTCACAGTTGGACAAGGACACGGATGTGCCTTGCTTGGCCGTGAGTGCTACACCTAGCTTGACGTGGAGGAGGAGGCTGGAGACAAGCCTCAACCTCTGCCTCTTGGAACGTGCATTCCGACAAGACCTCCCAGGCATGGATTCGCCAACGTTAAGGGTAAGCTCCCCGAAGGTGGGACGTACCCCTGGCATCTGGAAGTTAGGGCGGCACAATAGAGGGTTGTGCCTTGACGACACAAGCTAGAGCTTGCACCGGGAGAAGAGTAACGAGCTCAGTCATGAACCCAAGAACCCTCACTCCCATATACTACCTTATTTATGTGACAGAGGCCCCCCCCCCCTGTTTTCCTGTTTACATAAGTGGGCTAGCACTGAAATCTCATTCTCAGAGGAAATATACTTGGTGAGTTATCCATCGACCCCTAAACCCTAACCTGTCAAACCTAGGGGTATTTCTAAGCATATCCGACATGCCGAACTCACCGGAACTAACCATTAACCCAACCAGGACACGAAAAACCAGGGTAAGAGTTTTCTAAAAGGTAAGTTCTAGCTTCGCCTAGAGTTTCCTGCAAATACCTAATGACACCCGGCCGGACCATCACTAAATACCCAAGTGCACTAAGCGGGCCTATTTCCTACTACATCTAGAGCTTATCAACATAGTACAGTAGGTAACAACAGTCAACGTCCAAAGTAAAGGGTCGAGTCATAGTAAAAACTATGACACATGTTGTATAGCATGAGCAATGTTTGAGCATATAGGAACACTTAATACAACAAACTCCCTTCAACATTTTGATAAGGCTCATTAATGCATGTGCATTAAGTAATTTGTTGTGAACAAGATCACCCTCTTTGAAAAGTTTAATCGTGTGTAGAGCAAGAGTAGTAACAAATTTCCTTTTTGAAAAATTAAACTCAAAGTATTTTGTATACTTTAAATACCAACCACATGTAAGTTAGTATGTGTGACTTATACAAATATGTATGTGTATATATATGCAATAACCACCAAAGATGTATAAGTATATATATGTATATGTATTATCCCATTTTGTTGATGTAACATGAGTTTATGACATGGCCAATTTTCTTAAAACTTGTAGATATGTAAGCTCTTCAAGATCTATCATTTTAAGTAGTGATGCCCTAGGTTGCCCTAACCCCCTTGATTAGGGTTTAAGGGTCAATGGATTGTTAAGTTAAACTTGTCAAGTATATTCCTATTGGGAATGATATTTTGTGTTAGCTCACTTTACAAAATAAGAAAACAGAAGGGGCCTTTGTCATAAAATATTAAGTAGTATATGTAGTAAGAGTTCATAGATTCATAATTGAACTCTTTATTTTCTACAATGCAAGCTTTAACTTATATCATTAAGGCACACTTTTTGTTATGTTACCTCAACTTTTAAACAATAGGAGTACGTCCCACCTTTGGGGTAACTTACCCTTAACGTTGATAAATCCGTGCCTGGGAGGTCTTGCTGGACTATATGTTTCAAGAGTTAGAGGTTGAGGCATGTCATTATCTCTAACCTTCTTCTCCGCGTCAAGTTAAGTGTAGCACCCCCAGTTAAGTAGGGCACATTCTCGTGTGTTTAACTATGGGCGTGGGATCTTAGATGATAGGTTTTCTTTACTAAATTCCTAAGGGTTGGCATTTGAGAGCCACATTCATGGCACTTGGTGTAACTTTTGAATCTAAGGGGTTATGGCATAATAGTCCACATCTTCAAAAATAGTGTCATGTGCAGATGTAACATTAGGTTAGATAGCATATGGTATAACGTCTAAGGCACACTCTTTGGGGTTATCTTATGGGTCCAACACTGAGGAGTTGGTACTCTAACAAGCAGGCATGCTTGTGCTCACATTAGAATGTTAAGTCTTGGGCATTTACTCAAGAGGAGGTTAGGTTTCCTAATTGGATGTGTTGTTGGCATACTTGGCTAAAGGGTTCTTTTCCTTGGGATTCAAGAGATGAACAACATAATCTCATTATCAAGAGCCCAATTGTGAGGCTGTGTATTTTAAGTTATTCAAACTTAGCCTTGGGAGTTTACTTACTTAGTAGAACACTTATGTTTGCCTATACACATACTTGTGCCCTCACTAAGTATTAACCCTAGGTTTAAGTATGACTCAACCACTCAAATCCTTAGGGGTTAATTATGGATCAAAGTACCCCTTATTGCTCAAAAGGGGTTGTATTCCTGGATAGGGGGTAATTTTTAATAGATAAGTGACAATGCCTTGTTTTGTTGCGGGGGTATGTGTGGAACACATCTCCTTGGTGGAGTTAGGGCAAAAACATGTCTAGATCTTTTGTGGTAAAGATCCTAAAGTCTACTTTGGTTATCCTATAGTGTTCGGAGGGTGGTTGTTTTAAGGGACTTAAGGTAGGACCTTAGGTTTCATGCCTATTTTGGCATTTGAGTCAGACTCTTGGAGTCGTTTTGGAAGACTAAGCATTGTTCAGATATGGTATTGATGTCAGATGGCCACTTGGCATCCATGTGTTGGCCTTTGGGTTAAAACTTTGACATGAGTAACCACTAAGGAGTTTGTGCATGGGCCATGCTAAGCATGGAGACAAGGACAAGCCTTGTCACATGGTAACTTCCTTAGTAATGAATTGCCCACCTAAGTGAGCTCCACAAACTTAGCTAGGCTAGAGAAATTGTCTATTCAAAATTGGTGGTTTGGTCATGTCAAGCATGGGATGAGGTCGAACCTTGTTAAAACCTTCCTTAAATAAAATATGTACATAAGTGCTTCTTGGTTAGATGAGGCTCTCGATGAGCAACACCCATGAGCGAGCAAGGGAACATGTCCAGGTTCTATGTGTGGTTGCCAACCCACACATGGTGTGGCCTCTAGCAAGAGCACTTAGATCATACATGTTTGTTACTAGAGATGGAAAGAGAGAGCTTACCCTTAAACTAGTGGAGTTGTCACTTCCTCGAGTATACTTTCGTTGATTGGCTTTATTGGGTACCTTACTTTCTAAAAAGTTGGCTAACACAAAATTGCTTTCCCAAAGAAAATTTCACCTCATTCTCAATGTATTAAGCACCTCGTTGTGAAAACTCTTCACATGATGGTTTGTTTTTTTACTCCATGGTCCTTTTGATAAGGGCAACATGTCTATACCCTTTTTGACCTATGGATTGGGGTTGAATTGTCGAGGGAAGGTTAGGGTTGCATGAACCCTAATTTGGGGTTTCTTCCCATACACGAGTCTTCTTTTGCTAAGACTTGGTTTCCCATGTTTCTCCAATTCCAACCCCTATTATGTCTTTTTTCAAGGATCAATTCGATAACCCAATTCCTAACTCAATTTCTTAAATCTGACCTAATGGCTAGTTTGAGGGTGTAACACACTTTTGTCTGAACGAATCACTTAGAGTTTTCTTATTATCTTTTGCTCACAACTACATGTCAATACTTGAAAGCTTGTGAAGTCACATATTTCTGATGCATAATTGATAATAGCATAACACCTCATGCTATAATCATTGATTATTAGTAGAAAATATCTGGCACATGCATTGGAAAGTTCTAGTGTGAGTTTGAATAGATCCATGTGCACAAGAGCAAGGAATTGTATCTACAAGTATGTGACTTCTGAGGAACTGGACTCTTATGCATATTTCCATCACATGGTCCTATATCATGCCCTATAAAATAGATAACCTGTGAACCATGGTGGTAAGCAGCTTACGCATGTGAGTTACACTTGGGTGTACAAGTTTGCTATGCACAACACAAGATCCCTATTTGGTATTGTCTTACCAATTGCCATGTTTGCCTTTATCACATTTTTTTGATCAAGCTTAAACAAAAGACCATCCAAGTGTGCATATAAAACACTTCTATCATCCTTGGAGATATCAACTCATGTGTCCTCAAACAAGATCTTATATCCTGACATGGTTAGTTGAGATATAGAAGTAAACTTTTAAGAAGATCAGGAATATATAGCACTCCCTATGAGAGATCCTATGAAGATATCACTAATTCCAACAATGGCGAGTCTATCTCCATTGGTAGCTTTGATAGTGTGTGTAGTTTCTTGCAAATGTAGGATCAAAATGCACTGAAGTTTAACCACCAGTAATATCCAAGTCTAAGTAAATTGGATGCTTCAAAACTATACCTTCTCCCACACCTGTCAAGCGACGATCCAGGAACCAGGAAAAGAGCAGGATTCCAAGAACAAGAAGGCTTGATTTAGGAGCAGGACAGAGAGCATGACAGGAACTAGGTACTCAAGAGCAAGACCAGGCGCAGGACAGGATCCAGGAGCAAGACAGGAACAGGATAGGATCCGGGAGCAAGACAGGAAGGCGCAAGATAGGAACATGAGTAAGATAGGAACAAGATAGGATCCGAGAGCAAGACAGGAAGGCACAAGACAGGATCCAGAAACAAGATAGGAACAAGACAGGATCCAGAAGCAAGACAGGAGCAGGACAGGATCCAGGAGTAAGACAAGAGTAAGACAGGATCCAGGAGCGAGACAAGGAGAGAACAAGAAGCAAGGAGCGAGACAAGGAGAGAACAAGAAGCAAGGAGCAAGACAAGAACAAGACAAGACAAGATTGATCATAGTAAAATTGGTGTTGATAATAAATGATTGTACAACAATTAGGTCGGAGCTTTTATGCTCACAACTCCAAGAGCTATTCTAGGCATGAGTGCTAAAAGTGGTTGCATGCATCTAAAAGTGGCTGCATGCATGAAGAGGCTAAGATGAGTCTTCATGTCCCTTATCCTCTAGGCATATCCTGTGGCATATCCTATAGGAATTTTTGTAGGAATATCTTGCAACCGGAATCCCTATAGAATATCTTGCAACCGAAATCCCTATAGGAATATCCTACAACCCGTATCCTGTATTTGGAATCCTGTATCATGTATCATGTATCGGGTCGTGATAGCACCTCTTTCTTAAAGACGAGTTCCACGAGTCTTGGGACCTGGTTTAGCAAGATAATACCGATGGAAGGTAGCAACCTTGGAAGAAGCATGGAGTAAGTTGGATGCAAGTTCCCAAGTGCGATCAGTAAGCAAATAACCTTTCCAATCCACCAAGTATTGGAGTTGGTGGCGATTGTCAAGCCACGATCCAGGAACTAAGAAGAGAGTAGGATTCCAGGAACAGGAAGACTTGACTCAAAAACAGGACCGAGAGCAGGACAGGAACTAGGAACAAGATAGGAACAGGACGGATCCAGGATCAAGATAGGATCCGGGAGTAAGACAGGAAAGCGCAGGACAGGATCCAGGAACAAGATAGGAACAGGACAGGATCTGCATCCTGTATCCTGTATTCGGAATCCTGTATCCTATATCGAGTTGTGACAGCGATGAAGATGAGAATCAAGAATGGTTGCAACTTCGTACTCAAGTTCATTGTCAATGACCACAGAAGAAGCACGACGAGAAGAAGATGATACGGCTCCAACAAGGAGGTGTGAAACATAGGATGGAGTTTCACCTATAGATGGTAACTCGAGTCGGAAAGTTACAGGATTGACCTCCGCCACAATCTTATAAGGGCCCAATCGTTGAAAATCCAACTTAGAAGAAGGCCTATTGGTGCGAATATGTCGACGAAGAAGCCACACGAGATCACCAATCTTGTATGCAGGTGCCGGCTGACGGTGAGCATCAGCATGATGCTTGTATCGTTCCTGTGCCTGCTGAAGATGAACCTGGAGATCATCCTGTACCTGACGAAGATGCTGAAGACGATCCTGTACTGCAGGAGCGGAAAAGGAGAAGCGGGAGGAGCAAAGTCAAAACGTGGATGGTGGCCTGTAAGAGCAAAGAAAGGTGTCTGTCCTGTAGATGCGTGAACGGAGTTGTTGTAGGCAAACTCCGCCATTGGAAGAAGGTCCAACCAGTTGTCCTGTTGGTAACTGATGAAGCAACGAAGATACTGTTCCAAGGTCTGAATTGTGCGTTCTGACTGCCCATAGTTTGGGTGATATCCTGAAGAAAGATCCGCTTTAACCTGTAGACTCCGAAGAAGCTCTCGCCAAAACTTGGACATGAATTGTGGACCTCGATCGGAAACAATGCTCTCAGGAAGACCATGATGTCGGAACACTCGGATCACCAACTCAGCAGTTGTCTGACCTGTAGCTGTCTTGTTGCAGGGTAAAATGAGCCTGCTTGGTGAAACGGTCAACCACCACAAGAACTGCATCGAATCCACGAGAAGGAGGAAGATCTGTGAGGAAATCCATAGAAATGGATCTCAAGGAGCAGAAGGAACAGGAAGAGGACGAAGAAGACCAGAGGGTGCATGATGAGGCATCTTCGACCTGTTACAAGTGTCACAACTCCGTACAAACCTTTCCACAAAACCTCGCAACCCAGGCCACCAATAGTTGCGAGTCACCAACTCCACTGTCTTGGCCACACCAAAATGTCCTGTAGCCGGGGTATCATGACAATCCTGTACCACACGAGTCCTGGAAATACCAACAGGAACGTACAGGAGACCTTCCCGGTACAGGAGTCCATCCTGTATGGTGAACACTTGTAGTCTGAACGGGAACTGGAGGAAGAGGAACTTGCAATGTCAGGATGAATGTGTGAGAACACATTCTTTGCCAAGTCGTCTGTAGCCAACTGCGAACGGATGTCCTGTAGGAGTGTTGAATTTGCTGGAGCCTGATGAACCTGTAGTGCCGCAAGCCGGAATCGATCAGGACCCAACAACACTTGCCTTTGACAGTCAATGCAGGATCGCCCGGGCGGTGCAAGGTAAGAGCGCCTAGACAATGCGTCCGCCTTGCCATTCCGAAAACCGGGCCTGTAGATGATGAAATCAAAACGTGATAGGAACTCGCCCACCTAGCCTGTCGCCGACTGAGAACTCGAGCCGTTTGAAAATACTCCAGGTTCTTGTGATCCGTAAGAACTTGTACAGGATGCGCAGCACCTTCCAGGAAATGCCGCCACTCCTCGAACGAATCCACAATGGCCTTGAGTTCCTTGTCATGAATCTCGTAATTGATCTCTCCGAAAGGAACTTACGAGAGTGAAAAGCTACAGGATGAAGCAACTTGTTTCTCCAACTTGTGATAGGACGGATCCTACTGCAAAATCCGAGGCATCTGCTTCAATGAAGAAAGGGAGAAGGGTCAGGATGTGCTAAAATCGGAGCTGTCGTGAAGGCGTCCTTGAGTGTTGTGAATGCATGTTCCGCCTTGTCGGACCAAGAGAAAACCCTGTGCGCTTGGTGAGTTCCGTGAGTGGAAGTACACGCTTGGAGAAGTCCTGTATGAACCGCCTGTAGAAGTTTGCAAAGCCAAGGAAACATTGTACATCTCGTACAGACTTGGGCCTCTCCCACTCCACGATGGTCTTCACCTTGTGCATGTCCATGGAAACGCCAGCAGGAGAGACGATGTAGCCCAAGAACTACAGAATCCCTATCGAAAAAACACTTCTCCAACTTCCGTACAGGCCATGCTCGCGAAGCCGCTGTAGAACTAATCGTACATGCTTGTCATGTGCCGCCTGGTCCTTGGAGAAAATCAAAATGTCGTCGAGGTAGATCACCACAAACTGGTCCAAGAAGTCACGAAAGATGTCGTTCACCATGTGTTGGAACACGGCTGGGGCATTGGTAAGGCCGAAGGCATACCGTGTACTCAAAGTGTCCATACCTTGTACGAAAGGCAGTCTTCCACTCATCGCCTGGACGAATCCGTACAAGGTTGTAGGCCCCTCGTAAGTCGATCTTCGTGAACACCTTTGCTCCTCGCAGCCGATCGAGAAGTTCCGGGATCAATGGCAACGGGTACCGATTCCGAATGGTGACTTGATTCAAACCCCTGTAGTCCACAACCAAACGTAAACTCCCATCCTTCTTCTTGACAAAGAAGATAGGTGCTCCTGCAGGGGACTTTGAGTGACGAATGAAGCCGGATGCCAAGTTGTCCTCGATGTACTGACGAAGAACCTCCAACTCTGTGGGTGACAATGCATAAATCGGTCCGAACGGTGGAGTCTTTCCTTCCGCAAGATCAATAGGACAGTCGTAGGACCTGTGAACAGGAAGAACTGCAGCCTTGTGCTTGTAAAACGTCCTTAAAGGAGTGATACTTGGATGGTAGGGAAGAAGGAGGAAGGAGAAGGGAGAAGGAGATTGAAAAACAGGAGAGTCAGATACAGGAAAGGTAGAAGAGGACGTAGGAGTTACTTGAAAGGCAAAAAGGTGGAAAGGAGCAGGATCAGTGGCAAGTTCATGCATGGTAGTGGTAAGAACTCGGAGAGGAGAAGGAGGGAGCTGTGACTGAAAAAGAGGAAGGATCTTGGGGGTGGAACAGAAGCAGAGTAACAGAAAGAAGCAGGATTGGAAAAACCTGTGTGGATGTTGACGAGTGTACAGGATTGGAAGAATCCTGTACAGAGTGGAAAAAGCCTGCGATGTGCTGACGAATCAACAGGAGGTGGATCCTGTTGAGGAGGAACCTTCGACACTGATACAGGATTGGAAGAACCCTGTACAGGAACCGCAAACTTACAGGAGTGGAGAGAGCCTGCGGATGTGCTGAGGAACTGACATGAGGTGAATCCTGTCGAGGAGGAGTCTTCAACACTGGTACAGGAACAGGCACGGTCAATCCTGTAGCTTGTACTGCCTCAGATACTAAGGATGTATCCTGCACGCAGGAAGGTACAGGATTGATCCTAGCTGTGGAGAGGAAAACGTGAGCGTCCTAGACCTCCAGTCGATCTGCGGATTTGCAACAACGAACCATGGCATGCCCAAAATGATGGGAGTCGACCGAGTCTTGATCAAGTTGAAGGAAATTGAACAGTTGAATGTGCCATGACTGCAAGAGAGAGGTTCGGTAGCATGGGTAACTGCGCCAGAAGCAATCAGACGCCCATCGGCCACCTCTACAGGAACTGCACGCTTCAACTTCACCACCGAAATGCCATGTTGAGTTGCAAAAGTGTCATCCATGAAGCATGCATTTGCACCAGTGTCTAACAGGGCAAACTCCTTGAGCTCTCGATTATTAAGATGAATGTGTACAGGAAACTTAAGTGATGGAATGGTATGAGCAGCACCAATGGAGCCTGCACCTACGTCCAACTTCGCGGCTCCTAGACGAAGTGGACATTGAAGTTTTCCGACTGAACTTCAGCTTCAACTTCACGCGTCTTGAACTTCCTGGCTTTAATAGGACATCTGCCACCTTGTGTCCTGCTCACCACAATACAAGCATAGGTTCTCACTGCGCGACGTTGCTTCTCAGCAGCGGAAAGAGAGCCACGCTTGGATTTCTCAACCTCCATAGGAACTACTCCAGAAGGTGGTGCAGGAACATGTACCACAGCTGCAGGATTGGTTTGCAGGAACTGCTGACGGGATCTTTCCTGACGACGCTCGAACAAACGGTTGTCGCAACGAACAGCTTGTTGCATGATCTCCGCTAATGTTTGGGCATCCGGTAACGTAAGGAGAAGGTCCTTCACGTCATCCCTCAACCCAAAACGGAAGTGTTCGATCAATGCAGTCTCGTCCCATGGAATGTTCGTGCAAAGTTGCTGAAATTCGGATGCATAACGGAAGCTGGTCGGGATCCTTGAGTGAGCTTCCGTAACTTCGTGCATGGAACGGTACTTATCAGGATCTCCAAAGCAGGCTTCAAAGGCAGCCACGAAACCTTCAAAGTCTTCCATCAATGGGTCGTCACGCTCCAGCAAGGGGGCAACCCAAGCCCGTGGAGATCCACTTAGTAAGGATGCCAAAAGGCCACCTTTTGTGCATCAGTCGAGTAGCGGCGTGGTTGCATGCGGATCAAGAGCCGGATCTGATTCAGGAAACCTTGGAAATCGGCACGATTGCCACTGAACTTTCTGGCATGCTAATCTTCGGCTCCGAAGAAAAGTTCGATGAAGAGGGAACCACCGATGCCTGAGAGAGAGCCTGCGCAGCAGCCTTGGAGGATGCATCAGCAGCTGCATGTGCCGCATTGGTGGAACCTTAGATCGGTGACCACTTGGCGCAAAGTGGCCAGCTCATGAAGCAACATTTGGTGCTCGCGTTGAAAGTGCTCAAAATCAGCCATGATCTATGAAAGAAAAAGGAGGAAAACGAAGGAAAAGAATCAAGGAAAAAAGTAGCTGGAAAACGGAGAGCTATGAAAGCAGTTACTATCAAACTGTCAAGCCACGATCCAGGAACCAGGAAAGAGTAGGATTCCAAGAACAGAAGGCTTGACTCAGGACAGGACAAGAGCAGGACAGGAACTAGGAACTCAGGAGAACAGGACGGATCCAGGAGCAAACAGGACAGATAGGATCCGGGAGCAAGACAGGAAGCAGGACAGGATCCAAAGCAAGACAGGAACAGATAGGATCCGGAAGCAAGACATGAGCAAGACAGGATCCAGGAGCAAGACAGGAGCAGGACAGGATCAGAGCGAGACAGGAGAGAACAAGAAGCAAGGAGCAAGACAAGAACAAGACAAGACAAGATTGATCGTAGTAAGACTGGTGTTGATAGTAACTGATTGTACAACAATTAGGTCGGAGCTTTTATGCTCACAACTCCAAGAGCTAATCTAGGCATGAGTGCTAAAAGTGGTTGCATGCATCTAAAAGTGGCTGCATGCATGCAGAGGCTAAGATGAGTCCACATGTCCCTTATCCTCTAGGCATATCCTATAGGAATATCTTGCAATCGGAATCCTTGTAGGAATATCCTGCAACCCGTATCCTGTATCCTGTATCGGGTCGTGACAATACTACCGTAACCACGTCCTCTATAACTTCGACCTTCACCTCTTTGGCCAATGTGCTATGTTACTACGTCCACACCCACGATACTCCAACTTATAGTGCTTTCATTCTTGAGCTACCGTGTTTGCATTATGCATAATAGGTACTTGCATACCATTGCAATATGAAATTTCGAGTGGCAACATCGCACTTCCAAAACATACGCAAGCAGAATGCCAATACTATGGTATTTGGAAGCTGATTGATGGAGCAAAGGGCATACTAAAAGATCTAGTTGCGATTTTGACTTCCATTCATACACATTAGAGTGAGTCTCGATAGTTCCTTTTGGTGGTGCAAGTAGAGAAATCCCTGATGGCACTGTTAGACCTGCACCTATACTTCCTGAAAAAAACCCCGAGATATAGTGACAGTCTAGAGGTACGTTTGTAGTTCCAATTTATTGAGTATAAAAAGAGAAAAGGCTGAGATGAATTTCATTAGTAACTCATAAACATGGATTAATAAGAGCAAGGGTCTCCATCTTTATTAGAAAATAAACAAGTGTACTATGGTTGGACTGTAAGATCTCTAGAACAGCGCTAACGTGGAAGCTTTGCCTCGGACATGTGGAAGATGAGGTTCTATAACATATTCTAGTGGCTAGCATCTATGCAAATATATTTACACAGGGGACACTACATGCAATGGTAACTTTGACCTGAGCATCCAACACTAGCATAAGGGCACATATTTCTTCACCTTCATATCATATGTTGTAAGATCCACGTGTACTGCTGCATATGCACATACTATTATTAACGTAGTGGATTTTGATAACTGTTAGATTGGATTCAATCTGGGACTACTCACTCTTGTATATAAGTTAGGGTTTTTGAACTAATGGATATACACATTTTTATATTCTGAGCTCTCATATTGGTGGAGGTGACCTTTAATTGTCCTTACGGAGTGCTCGGATTTGTGTCTTTTTATAAATTTTCTTTGTCTTCTTAGATCTAGCTTTTCCATTGTCTAGATCTATTCCTTTTTTTGTAGATTTTGTCTTTTTTTTGTCCATGAATCCATAACAGGTAAATCCTTTGTCTGTGGAGTAGTTACTCATGCAGTTGTTGGATGCCATGCGTATGCAATTGAACAATCACTCTCAGCTGATGGCAGCATTCACAACCCAAGGTACTCCTCTTGTTCATGTTGCAAACCCCCGCGTCCAACCAAATTTCTTTTGCGAAAATACTAAAGATGATGTGTACCATTGGTTTGACCACTTCACTGTGGTTGCCACATATCATTCGTGGGACGGTGCTCAGTGTTTGCGTGAGTTTCCTACTTGTCTTCAAGGGATGGCGTTGCAGTGGTACAATGGTCTGCACGTTGCAACTCGTGGAGATTGAAGTATTTTTCTAGAGATCTTCAAACGTGCATTTGGGCATGCGGACGACTGTGATGATGCTTTTCCACAGTTGCATCGTATTCGTCAAGAGCTATTTGAGTCGGTGATACAGTTTGATGTTCGCTTTTGAAGCCTTTTGCTGTGTGCAGAACCTAACATGTCAAAACGCATCAAGTTAGGTATGTTGTGGACAACACTTCGTCAAGACCTTGTGGGGCTTGTGCATGCACTAGCTCCAGTGACTCTTGACGATGCTTTGAGGCTGGCACAATGATATGAGTCGTCACCTCTCCCACTTGCACCTTCACGTGCTCTCGTTCCACTTCATGTTGGGGATGGACCTATTCTAATGGAGGTTGAGGCTGTTGCTACTCGTGTACCAGCACAAGGTTGGGCCCGTGGACGAGGACGGACGTGTAGTTTGTTGTTGAGCGTGTGATGAGGTTGGACACACGTATCGGCGCTATCAACAGTTTCCCGATTGGCGTCCCCCATTTCCAGGGTGGAGGCCATGGCATCAACAACGTCTGGTTGGTGCTGCTGCAGTGGAAGGTCGTGATGCGGTGGATCCGAGAAACGACGAATCGCACAAGTACAGGAGGGTCCTCGTGCGAATAAATTAGTGACCCCTCTGTCTTTCTTTCGGGAGTATCATCAAGGTTCACTTAGCACCAAATCATCCGGTCTTCACTTTTTAAGCTCGATTTAATCACACGTCACATCCTATTTTCCTTTCAGTGTTGGTGGATACAGGTTCAAGTTTGTCCTCTATTTCTCAATTTGTTGCTACACGTTGTAGCCTTCATTTGTGCCGTGCGGTAGAACTAGTCTTCATTCTATACGGCAATAACACACTCATGCTTATTCGTGGGATGAAGTTAACATTGTTGTTCGTGTGGACGATCGTGAGCTTAGCTTTAATCTTTGCGGATGGTGCACCTTATCCTTGGTATGGATTGGTTGACTCACAATCATGCTAAGTGTGACTTTGAAAAGTCTCCCCCTGTTTGACTCTCCCTCGTCTTTCTTCCATTCCTCTTATTTTTATTCCACTTCGTTCATCTGTTTCCACCTCTGCTTTCATCACTTTTGTCTCACCCCTACTTCCAACCATTTTCCCTTCATGCTCTTCCTTTCTTCTTTGGACCATCAGATGATCGTCGTGCTGCAGTTGTTGATTAACTCAAGAAAGAATATGCTGATCTTTTCAACTTTGACTTGTCATTTGGGGTGAAGATTGCGACACCACCCTATTCCAACTTGAGATATTAGGCCAATCAAGGTACCTGTTCGGTGTCGGTCACCAAAGGAGCTCAAGATCTTATGAGCAAATGTCAAAGAGATGTGGAGAAGGGTGTTATCCGAAATCTCGAAGTCCTTGATGTGCGAACCTCATCTTGTGACAAAGCATGATGGGAGCATTCGATTCTGCATTGACTATCGCCCATTAAATAAGGTAACCATCTCAGATGTGTACCCACTTCCTCATACTGCAGACCTTTTATCGACTGGGGCGGAGCCGTTGGTTCACTAAGTTAGATCTCATCTGAATATTGGCAAGTTCCGATGGCTGACATGGACATTCACAAGACTATTTTTGGACACCATTTGGCCTGTACGAGTTCTTGGTGATGCCTTTCTTTTGAGCAATGCTCCAGCAACTTTCTAGTGTATGATGGACGAGGTTCTTTTGACATGCCGGAGGTGACTGCCGATTTCATCGATGATGTTTTGATTCATTCGGATGGAACGTGGGAGGAGCATGTGTCATAGTTTTTACTATGACTCGACCCTTTATTTGGACGTTGACTGTGGTTACCTACTGTACTATGTTGACGGACCCTAGATGTAGTGAGAAATAGCCCCGCTTAGTGCACTTAGGTGTTTAAGGGTAGTCCGGCCGCTTCTTTAGATGTCACGAGAAACTCTAAGCGAAGGTAGCACTTACCTTCTAGAAAACCCCCCCGATTTTGACGTCCTAGTTAAGATGAGTTTGGCATGTTAATAGGGTTAAGAACACCCCTAGGGTTGACCTAACCCTAGGGTTGCCCTAACCCACGCCCTAAAACCCCACCCCCTTGGTTAGGGTTTAGGGTAGGGGTTAGTGTGCAAACTCATCTCATTAACTAAGGGGCTGGCATTTAGTGCCAGCCCACTAACACATATAGGAAAAGAGGGGGGGGCTCTGTCACATAAATAAGGTAGAGTATACGTAGGAGAGCTCCTGGGTTCATGACTGAGTTCGTTGCTCTTCGTCGTGCAAGCTTCAGCTTATGTCATTAAGGTACAACCCTCTGTTGTACCGCCCTAACTTCCAGACGACAGGGGTACGTCCCACCTTCGGGGTAGCTTACCCTTAACGTTGGCGAATCCATGCCTGGGAGGACTTGTCGGGATGCACATTCCAAGAAGCAGAGGTTGAGGCTTGTCTCCAGCCTCCTTCTCCATGTCAAGCTAGGAGCAACACTCACAGCTAACCAGGGCACGTTCGTGTCCTTGCCTAACTGTGGGTGTGGTTCTTGATTGACAGGGTTTCCTTACTGAGTCTTGAGGGATAATTGAGGGGTTCTACAGTTGGCATTTAAGAGCCACGTTTGTGGCACTTGGTGCAACTCTTGAATCTAAGGGCTATGGCATGATAGCCCACATCGAGGAAGGCAGTGTCACATGGAGATGTGACACTAGGCTAAACGTCACATGGTACAATGCCTAAGGCACGCCCTTTGGGGTTATGTTATGGGCTTGTTGCTAAGGGGTTGGATACTCTAGCAAACAGACATGCTTGTGCTTGCACTAGGGTGCTAAGCCTTGGGCATCCGCTCAAGGGAGGTTGGTCTCATAACTAGGTGTGCTTTGGCACACTTGGCTAGGGAGTGTTCTCCTTGGAATTCAAGGGTTGAACAACTTAAACATGTTAGCAGGAGCCCTTTCGTGAGGCACTCGCAAGGTCATGTGCTTAGGGTTATCCCAAACCTAGCCTTAGGGAGTTTGCTTAGCAGAACACTCGTGTCCGCCTACGGCGCACACTCGTGTCCTCACTAAGTACTAGCCCTAGGTCTAGGGTATGACTTAGCCACTCAAACCCTTAGGGGTTAGTCGTGGTTTAGGGTACCCCTTGTTGCCCTAAGAGGTTGTACTCCCGGATGAGGGTGATTCCTCAAGGGTAAGTGACGATGCCTTAGCTCTGTCACGGGGGCATGTGTGGAACACACGTCTCCTTGATGGGGGTTAGGGCATGAGCCTGTCTAGGTCTTCTAGGGCAAGACCCTAAGTCAACTAGGGTTATCCCTCAAGGGTTTTGGGGGTAGACACTCTAGGGAGACTTAGGCTAAACCCTAAGTTAACTAGGGTTATCCCTCAAGGGTTCTGGGGGCAGACATTCTAGGAAGACTTAGGCTAAACCCTAAGTCTTCTGTCCACTTGGGCATTAGAGTCTAACCCTAGGGGTCGTTGGGGTTGTTCTGGGAAACTTAGCATTGTTCACACAGGGTGATGATGCCGAATGGCCACCTGGCAGCCACGTGTTGCCATGTGTTGGCCCTTTGGGTTAAAACTCTGACAGCATGTCAATGATGTACGCAAAGTTTTGGATCGGTTTGCAGGCAGTCATTTAAGTGTGTGTTGGATTAAAGGAAACCACTTATCTGGGTTATTGCATTTCACGTGAAGGTTTGCAAGTCAATCTTGACAAACTAGTTGCAGTTTTGAAGTTCCTACGCCAAAGTGTGTGAATGATGTGCAACGCTTTCTTGGCAAGGCAATATCTGGGTCGTTTTGTGGATCATCTTTCAGATCGTACTGCACCGTTGCGGGCATTGTTGAAGTCGTAAATGACTTATTTTGTTTGGTCTAAGGATTGCAAGTAGGCATTTGCGCGTACCCGGATTACACCATCCTTTCATCTTGCGTGTAGATGCTTTGACATTAGTCTCGAGGGCGTATTGATGCAGAAGAGTACAAGTGTTCCTGGCTAACGACATCCCAATTGCGTACATCAGCCGTACATTACAACCAGCAAAGGTGAACTACTCCACAACAGAAAAAGAGTGTCTTAGCAGCAGTTTGGGGTTTTAAGAAGCTCCATGTCTACTTGCATGGTTCGCAGACGTTGTTGGAAAGGATGATCATGCAGCAGTCACTTCGTTGTTGAAGCGGAAGAATTTGTTTGGTCGTACTGCTCGGTGGGATTTGAAACTTCAAATTTACGACTTTGAAATTGTTCAAGTTCCATGGCTAATGCTGATGCTCTTTCCATACCATTAGTACTTGTTGTGCTTGACATTCAATATTCGTAAAATGCAGAGTTAGATTTGCCATCTTTGGATGAAGTTTGGGAAGCTCAAAAATTGAGCCATGGATTCGAAGGCTTCGTGATGGGTTTGAGAATCCTGCATCACTTGCTGATGACTTGCCTTTCAGGCATTTACATTCGCAGTATCGCCTTCAGGACAACCTTCTTTATTTTGTAGGGACTGATCCAGATGATCCTTTGCAGTTGGTGGTGCCTTCAGTCTTCATTCCACTCTTCCTCCATGCTTACCACTCTCCTATTCTTGGCGAGCACAAAGGACATCGTCGTGTGATGGAAAAGCTGCACAGATCTTTTTATTGGCCAGAGTTGCGAGGAAATGTGATTCGGTATGTGCATAGTGTGTGTGGTGCCAAGCTCGCAATAATCCCCATATGCTTCGGAAGGACGATTGGAGTCAATTACAGTTTCTCGTTCGTTTGAATTGATGGTATTTAATTTGATGGACCTTTTCCGCGGTCAATTGCTGGCAATGAGTACATTATTATTGCTTCTGATTACCTAATTCATTGGGTAGAAGTTGGTGCTCTTGCTAGTGCGACTGCTTCTGCAGTTGGTCAGTTTCTCCTTAATCGGGTCGTGTTTCAGCATTCTTGTCTAGAGCGAATTCTCTCAGATAATGATCCTGCATTTATGACTGAGGCATTTCATGTTTTAATGTTTTGACTAGGGAACGCCACACTTTCACAAGTGCTTATCATCCTCAGATAGATGATTTAGTGGAACGACTTGTCAGAACCTTCAAGGGGATGATTGCAAAGTATGTGAACTTTCAGCATTCGGAATTGAGATGGTTATCTATCGTCTCTCCGATATACTTATGTCACTAGAGTACAAAGTTCTATTGGTACTTCCCCATATAAGCTCTTGTATGGTCACGACCCGGTGTTGCCAACAAAGTTGGGTTACCACGAGCTACTGATGCTAGGTCGTGGGATCGGTATCTGACAAGCATTCTTCCATTAGTTTGTGCAGAGTCAGCAGAACACTTCGGCCGCGTACAAGTAGGACAAAACAACGCTACACTCACATCATCATCCTTCTGCAAAGTATAAGGTTGATGAACTAGTGTTGGTTCATTTTCCCAAGCTTATGGTAAGCAGTTTAACTAAGAGTCTCCTTCCCCAATGGAAAGGACCATATCGAGTGCTACGGCAAGTAGGGCCATAGGTTCGACACGACATTCAACCTGATCTTCCGGAGATTTTACATGTGTAACGATTGAAGCATTTTGTGCAACGAGAATAAGTTGTGCCGCCTACAGATCCATCAGTGCCTCCTCTTGATGTTCCTCCAGATTTTGGCCCATCTACAAGAGAACCCTAACCAACTTATATCCTTCTGAGATGGGATGATGTAACATCCACATGTACAACTGCATGTGCACATATTATTATTAACCGTCAAATTGGATTTAATCTAGACCACTGGCTCTTTATATATAAGTTAGGGTTTCTGAACTAATGATATACACATTTTCTATATTCAGAGCTCTCACAATGTTATATTTATAAATTTTCTGATAATTCTTTATATTCAATAGACCATTTATATTGATATTCACATGAGTGTGATGAACTTTTTTGAACCAAAGGGAAAAGCACAAGTACTTCACTAATGGTTAAAAATAAAAGCATACTGATCAACACATACTTTTGGCCAACATAGAGAAATTGATTGCACTCTTAACGGAGAAAGATATAGTATTTTTTTTTTTCACAGTTATAAAATCATACTTCGGGTGTTCATGTTCATGCCGTTCTCACTGCAAAGCCTTTGCGCACACACACACACACACACACACCACACACACATTGCCTATGAGAGAAGAAAAAGAATATAGACATATGTAAAGATTTAACGATATGTAGAGACTGTTCTTGGCACGTAAACACACACACACACACACACACACACACACTATAACAAAAAGATAGAAATGTACCTCTGGCAATACCATTCCACTCGGTGATAAAGAAGGCCTCGTTCTTGAGTATGTTGTGGTCCAGATGTCAATCATATTTGCCACCTTTGACCTCCTTGCTTAACACGTGCGTATGTGTGTGCGTGATATCTTTATACTATGATTGTAACATTAAACAGTATACATAAACTTGGACACAGCAAACAGGTATTTAACTCTATGATTAAGTTTCATTTTTAACTACCAATCACGTACAATAAGTTTACCGACAACAAACAAACAGAGACATAAACATAAACGTGGGTATACATCTCATTATGAAACTCTTCATATATATAATAAACATAACATATATTAGTATAGAATGTGTTTATTTAAAACAAAAGAAATTATCACAATTATTAACTTTTGTTTATATCACTTAAAAAGCACTGTACATATGGCTGTATGTTTAGCTGGTATATACTTAAACACACAAAACCGTAAAATAAGAAATAAGCAAACCCTTTTTTTTACCCTTTTCTAACCTCTAGTAGATAGATTATCACACTAATCACGACACCTTCGGCGGATCCTTATCCACTTCATTAAGCTCCAAAGAATCCATAGCTTGCACCAGTTCATGCTTCTGCTCAACATCTGTCCCAACACACACACACACAACGCGCATATATATCTATACATACACACGAAGATATATATTAATATATATTACCATTAACAGCGATATCACTGTCGGTTTCGACAGCCTGTGGATCCTCAATGTCCTGATCCATGCAGATCTCCCCGAATTCCAGCTCCTCTACATCATCTAAGTCACAGTACCTCTCATGGAGCCAATAATCCCGAAAAGCCGGGCAAGTGTGCACCAATGTCCACCATTCCGGCGAGAAATCCTCCGTCGCTATGTATGCGGCCGGCACGAACAGCGGCGCATTCGGATTGAGCGTCGACACAACCGGCGATTTCACTGCCATCGCTAAGAACCCTAAAAGATGAACATCACTAAACGCTAATATATCCGGAAAGCACATTCCGTCGGTCATTATAAATGCCGTTAGCGTTTGTCGAAGAATATTCCGTCTGGGTCGGAAAAGTATTCATCCAACGTGCCAATTTCTAAATTATCAAATGCATGTTATCAGATACACATTGTGCGTATTTCGAACGTATAGACGTTATATCTTTCTAACCTAGTCGAAGCCGTCGATCCAAGGTCGTCAACGGCTCCAAACAGTGAGGATGGTGACCGTTAAATCGGACGGGCAAAAGAGGGCATAATCCCGACCGTCGATCATAGTCCAATCGAACAATCGAGATGTTTCTGATCGGACGACCCAGATCGGCTCAATGTCTCATTGTTCATTGTTTTTCGCCACCTCCAAGCACGGCCATGGCGGATCTTCTTCCTCGAGATTTCGATTCAGAGAGCTGCCAATCAGACGGCCAAGGCGAGCTCTAGATTAAGGCGATCTAATTCCTCGTCCACGTGGAGGCTGGTCGCAGCCTGATTTCTAACTAGGGTTGTTGTTATTCGGGCGATGGCGGTCTCTTGAAGCGCAAGAGGTTAGTGGGCTTTCCAGAACAGGCACATTCTCTACACATAGATAGTAGAATCTGGCTTTTCCGAACTCCTGCAATATGGTTACCAAGACTAAGAAAGTCCTGGATTCTTACACCATCAAGGGCACAAACAAGGTCATCAAAGGTAGCGCTCGGTCATTCATAGCAGAATAGCAATCCTCACTATTTCTTTCACTGCAGTTGGAGATGCAGTATTGATGCGTGCACAGGACCAGAGAAGCCGCCGTATGTAGCGAGGGTCGAGCAGATAGAGTCGGACAACAAGAACAATGCCAAGGTCAGAGTGAGATGGTACTACAGGCCCGAGGAATCGATGGGAGGGAGGAGGCAGTTTCATGGGTTCAAGGAGCTCTTCTTGTCCGATCACTATGATGTTCAGAGTGCAGACACTATTGAAGGCAAGTGTGTTGTTCATACTTTCAAGAACTACACTAAACTTGAAAGTGTTGCTTCTGAGGACTACTTCTGTCGCTTTGAGTATAAGGCTGCTACTGGTAGCTTCACCCCTGACAGAGTTGCTGTGTAAGTTCTCTCACATAAACTTAGAGTGCTGATATGACATAATGTTGCTTTATCTTTTAGTTACTGCAAGTGCGAGATGCCGTATAATCCTGACGACTTGATGGTGCAATGCGAGGAATGCAAAGACTGGTAAGTGGTCGTCTGTGTGTACGTGTGTGAGTTTTTGTACTTAGTTTTCAGAATGTTTTATAATGGGAATGTAAGTGTGAAATGATATAAAGATATGAGCTACATAAAAGTCATATGTGAAGGACAGATTTTCTTGGATACCAAGAATATTTCTCTGGGATTTAAAGATTTTCTGACCAAATATACATGTCAAGTCTTTATACGTGTGGAAGTTAGGTGTTATGTATATATTTTATCTTTTGTTCCAGGTTTCATCCAGCTTGCATTGGTTTACCAGTTGATCAAGTGAAGAAGATGGAGAGTTATTACTGTCCAGATTGTTCTCCCCAAGCAGATAAGGGTCAGAAAGGACCGAACAAGAAACTACCTCAAAAAGCAGCTTCTCCGCAAGACATGAAGGTGTGTGTGTGAGAGAGAGAGGGAGAGAGATGTGTACTAAGTTTTGTATACAGGTGGATCCAAAGAGAAGGAAGAAATGATGATCAGTTTTGGTGGGATGATTTAACAGATAGGATTAAGGTAAACGAGGTTAAGCCTGAAGGCAAGCAACAAGCACAAGGGGGAAGCTCCTTTCTTATATATTTGCTAGTTTATACATATACTTGACATGATGGTTGTTTGTTGTATCTTTCTAAGTTGTATTTATATAAAGTCAGCATTTGATGGTAAGACAACATGTTTGGATAAGTACTAGATGTTGTGCCTGTCAATTTCTTATTTAATAAGCACTTGATGCAAGCAATAGTACATGTCTGCTATACTTTATATATGTTCATCCTATTAAACCGTAACTTGTCCTTTGACCCTTGAGGCTCTATGCAGGTTTGAAGGCTAGTATATGCTCTTCCAAGGTCTTTGCATTTCTTTGTAGTTATAGAACTAATGTTATTACTTGTATATAATTCCGGCTATAAAAACCAGCATTTGAATTTGAAATTTGAATTTAAAGTTACTGGGCTAGGGTTGGAGTGAATTAAGGTACAATGGTGCACTCGAGGGAGATGAGTGGGGACATGGACAATTCTGAGGTGAGAGCTCCGGGATTTATTCAGAGGGTGAAGGAAGAAGTCGAAGCTGTTACGCAGGAATTCCATGAGCACCATGACGACCACGATCGAGTAGATCAGGCCTCCCAACAGAATGGATTCTTTGCATGGTTCCATAGCCTGTTTTCTTGCTTTGGGCATGGCAAATGAATGCTTTCTGTAAATAATACACTTCCTTAATAAAATTAAATTAATTTCTCTTCTAAGTCATGACATGTATTGTAGTTTAATTCTTTATTATTATTAAATACATAAATTTTTAATATATGTATAAATAATATCATTTATATTCTATTACATGTTAAGTATTATACATTTTATATAGTTTATATATATGCATAAATTTATAACACACATTTATATAGGCCACTTAATCCTAGATTAGATTCTGTAAGGATATTATTCTTTTTACCTTATCAGGCTTAAGATGGAAATATAATAATATATTTTCCAACATATGTTGTATAAACAAAAGAAATAAAGTATTTCAGTCCATTTTAAACAATGACACGATTTAATCAATTTTAATCAATGAGAATATTCTAGAAATATACTCAAATATATTAGTTTGCCCTATGCATACATATGAAATGTGTGTTTACATGTAAAGGTGAATAGCATGATTGAACACACATATACGGATCAAAATAGAACCTGACTGTAATGCATTTGTAGGACAACACAGTATTTCAACACGTGTATGTGCATGTGTATGTAAAGAACAATGTGTACTTGAGAATCAAACACTACAGATATTTTATATGTAACGGGTAAGTAAGTTATAATCAAGCACTATGCATTTCCAGAAGGACAGCGTGGCATAGACATTGAGTTAGAAAATTACGCCCGATTAATTAAAAAAAATTAGCTTCCTTAATGTTTCCAAAAGCATAGATATTAGCAACTACCCGCCACGTCCAAACCTATGCAATCAATCATGCATCATACATGTAGACTGTATCAATCACCCTACATCGTATACGTGTATATATATTATATGTGATTATATATATAAATTTAACGTAAAACCAGGAGAAGCCACACTCAACAGACAGGTGTTCACCGATGACAACACGTAGCATTCCAAGATTCCGTCTTCGTTTGCATGCGCATGTTCTAAAGAGTGATGTGCTGTCGCAGCCTGGACCATTTCTTGGGAATATTCCTCTCCAAATTCGAAATTTATAAATGCGATTTCAAAATATTTGAAAAAAAAACAAGAAAAAAATAAAAATCCGCTTTCTAGGTCGGACACACCGCTCTTTCTCATTCTCATGTCTGCCCGGTTGTCTCTCGCTGGGTTTCTTTCCTGGTGGAAGAAATTGAGCCGGGCAGAATGAATTTCTCTGCGGTAAGATCTGATCTGGTAAGCTCCGATCTAGGAATTCCAATCTTAAACATGAGGAAGGAAGTCGAAATCCTGCAAGATTTGGAGTAGGTTCTTCCTTCGTGCCAGTAATTCACCATGGAACAGATAGCAATACCTGGTACAAGAAGCAGAAAGATCCATGGGGTCGCACTGGCGTATCCAATGCAGGGGCACATAAACCCTATGGTTCATCTCTGCAAGAGGCTCGCATCTATATATGGCTTCTCAATCTCGCTGGTGAACACTGGGGTGAACCACAGAAGGATAATTGCAACAACCGCAACTCTACAGGAGCAGGGATTCGACATAGAGATGGTGGCTATGTCGGATCAAGAAGGGGACTCTACAGATCACGCAGGTGGTGCAGATGAGGCTATACAGCAGTCACTAATTGCTGCCGAGAAGATGGAGGGGCGTTTTGTGGAGCTACTCGAGGAATTCTTGAGGAGAGGGAAGAGAGTGGATTTCATTATTGCTGATGCGTTCCTTGGTTGGGTTCAGGATGCTGTGAAGAGGCTTAAGATCCCTCTTGTTGCGTTGTGGTGCTCCTCCGCGGCCTATGCTGTGATAAACTACCAGTTGCCTCTTCTCAACGAGCGAGGATATGCGCCTATTCGAGGTATGTACGTTTCTATACTTTTTGAGAGAGAATATGTTAAGTTGTATACTTTATCAACAGAGGATATAAAGGTTGAACAGGGTGTATGTTGTCATCTCTGTCTGCATTTTGAGATGGTTTGTATGCCTGTCTTTAATGTGTTGGGCCACATACTTTCCGAGTTTCAGGTGCTTAGCTTGTGTATGAAGTGAAAGTCTCCCTGTCTTTTTTCAGTATCCCAGATTTTCAGAATCTAGCTAGTTGGTTTGTGCGTGCGTGCGTACACGTGTGCGTGTGTGTGTACTTACCTACCTTTGCTGTTCAGATAAAAGCATACTTGAGGATGACAACCACACGATCACATTCTTAGAGGGTGTGCCTCCTTTGCATCCGAGGGACCTGCCTTCCATTCTACAAGTAGAAAGCCCCACAGATCCTGGGTTCAAGAAGCGTGCGGAGCGTGCTAGGAGGCTTAAAGAGGCTGCATGGGTTCTAGTTAACACATTTGAGGACTTGGAATATGGAGCAGTGTCTGCTATGCAGCGGGAGATTGGGAAGGTCTCGGCTGTGGGTCCATTGTTGCCCGCGGGATTCTTGGGACTTGGTGGGGATGTGGGAGTCGGGACTGGACTGTGAATGAAGATCCGGTGTATGGATTGGCTTGACAAGCAAACTCCGTCTTCTGTTCTATATGTGTCCTTTGGCAGCCTTGCTCCACTTACATCCGTCGAACTAACAGTAAGTGTGTATCTGTGCGTATAGAGAGATGTATATTTTAACTTTATATACAGGAAATTGCACGGGGGATTTGAGAAACATGAAGCACTCTTTCCTGTGGGTGATTCGTCGGGAGCTTCTTGCAGATGACTTCGAGCGTTCCTACAATGAGTTTGTGGAGCGGACAAAAGACAGGGGACTAGTTGTGGAATGGGCTCCCCAGCTACAGGTGCTGTTTCTATTACAGTAACATCTTATGTCATATCAATGTCAGTTCATATAGAGTAGTCAGGTATTATAAAAGTAGAATACATGTCCACGAGTGGGTGTATTATGTGTATATATGTGCGGCTCTGGTAGTTATTGTGGATAAACAATGTGCAGGTGCTATTTCATCCGTCAGTAGGGGGATTCCTGTCACACTGCGGGTGGAACTCAACATTGGAGAGCATCTCAATGGGAGTGCCAATAATCGGGATGCCATGTGTAGCGGAGCAGAACCTCAACTGCAAGCATGCGGAGATGGACTGGAAGGTGGGATGCAGGCTGAGGAGAAATAAGGAGGGGATTGTGGAGAGTGGGGAAATAGAACGAGTTGTGACGAGGTACATGGTGGGAGAGGAGGGGATGGAGCTGCGTATAAGGGCGAGGGAGCTGCGTGAGGCTGCACGTACCAGTGTTATGGAAGGTGGCAGCTCGGCTAGGAACCTTGATGCGTTTGCACAAGCTGTAAAAAAAACTGCCCTTAAATCTTGAATGCTTGGTTTAAGGCTCACCTTACACGTTCTCTCTCTATGGAATTTGACAGTTTGATTATACTTCTCGCATAGTCACACACATTTACACGTGTTAAACGTTAATGTAGTTCAGATTTTTCAAATGTACATATCATTATATTAGGGATTTGTCCTTGGTGGGACTCGAACCAGGTTCAGCCTCCGTGAGCATTTGAATTACTTCACGCATGGATGGGCGGGAAGTGGATAGGGCAGCAGTGCAACGGAGGCCGATCTTGAGGACGAGCAACACATCGGACGAGGTGGATATGCACGGATCGATCACACCCGACACGCCCTTCTTGCTTTTAATGCTTCCGCGAACCCAGGTCACTATGTCCCCATTTTCCCCAAATTCGGGGCTTCCAATTGCTCTCTTCCCTGTTACAAGCTCCAGAAGCACCACCCCGAAGCTATATACATCGCTCTTGTCGTTCACCTTCATCCGATGTGCGTATTCTGCTCAAACCAGGTATAATTAATGGTGTGCGTGTGCGTGTGTGTTTGGGACACGTAATAAACACGCACTTAAACTATATTGAGCAATTTACCACTATACTGTTTATCTGTGTGTAGAAACTGTCTACCTGAACAATGCAATACAGAGCACTTATAAGTAAGAAAGTATATATAGTCATATTGCACCAATTACATTCTTAAATTGTATTTAGATCGTATGTTTATTATACACTGCAAACATACCAACAATATAGCTATTGTATACACAGACACAAATGTTCACTTATGTGTGTGTACATACAATTTCATATGATAATGTGTGTGTGTAATGCGTGTTTTAGATATACACATATAGACACGTATAGTTACGCAGATAGATGAAAATACATACCTGGAGCAATATAGCCGTGTGATCCTGCAAACACAGACATGGACAACTCGTCAGCCGAGGAACTCCCAACGAGCTTGGCAAGCCCAAAGTCAGCAAGCAGAGCATCATACTCGTCACTCAGAAGAATATTATTTGACTTGATATCTCGGTGTAGTATCTGTGGAACACAATCATGGTGCAGATATGACAGCCCCTGTGCAGCACCAACTGCTATCCTGTACCTTGTTGGCCAATCCAAAACTTGAGAGACCTTCACCGAGCTACTGTGGAGTACATCTCCGAGGCTACCATTTGATACGTATTCATACACCAGTAAGTTTACACGTCCGTTTGAGCAGCAGCACAGAAGTTTTACAATGTTGAAGTGTCTGATTCTCCCCAGTATCTCAACCTCCGTCTTGAACCCCAGGTCAGTTCTTCGTTCTTCACAGCCCCACAGCTTCTTCACTGCAAGGTAACTTTGTTCATTTGTACCATTGTTTAAGGTCACTCTGTAGACCTTTCCAGCTCCACCTCTTCCAATGACATTCTCCTCCTCGAGCGAGTTTACTATGTGTACACAGTAAATGAGAGCTTCTGGAAGGGTACCATCGTCCAGGTAGTCTCCACGAACTCGTTCTCGTACTTCTCGGGCTGTTCATGGCACCTCTTGTACAGGACATAGGAAAAGAATGCAGACAATGCTGCCGCAGATGCCAAGACAGCACCAGCTATCCATGCCATTGTCCCAGGTTTCCGTTGCTCCCTGTACACTGATGAATGTTCTGCCACCTGAAGCCTTGGGTTACCTATGAAGCTTGAGTCGAACGGAGGCATGCTGAGCTCAGAAGGAACCTTTCCAGAGAGGTCATTATACGACATATTGAACAACACAAAGTCCTGCACCTTGAGTCTTGAGAGAGCTGTTGGGATATCACCTGTGAGCTTGTTTCTTGAGAGATCGAGCGAAATGAGAGACGCCATGCTGCCAATGGATTTAGGAATGGAACCGGAGAATCCATTGTTTGACAAGTCGAGAAACTTAAGGTTGGCCAACTTGCCAATATCACCTGGGATATCACCTTGGAAGCTGTTTGATCCGAGCAGGAGTTTCGACAGTGCAGAGCATTCGGAGATGCCACTTGGTAAGGTGCCTGAGAGATTGTTCTCATATGCAGTGAACTCATCCAGGAGGTGCAGGTTACTTATCTCTTCTGGAAGCTCACCTGAGAGGAGATTGTCATGTATACGTAATGTCTGGAGCTGAGCGGCTTGTCCGAGTTTTGCAGACACTGGTCCACTGAATCTGTTGCTGTATATCTCCAGAATGGTCATCTGTGGAAGTCCCCATATACCACTCGGGAGCTCCCCAGACAAGCTGTTACCATACACTCTGACACGAATGAGGGACTTACAACTCTCGTAAGCTGACGGGAACTCTCCAGTGAAGCTGTTGTTGAAGAGAATGAGTTTCCACAGCCGACCACCGGTACAAAGTCCAGTTGGGACAGGCCCCGTGAGCAAGTTGGTGGACACATCGAATATCTCAAGCCGTGAGACGAGTCCAAGTGTGCTCGGTATGCTTCCCGTGAGCTGGTTTGCAAACAAGGACAAGTCGTAGAGGTTATCAAGTTTTGAGAGTCCCTCAGGGATTCTCCCTGTGAGACTGTTGTTCCAGAGATGGAGGAGGCCAAGGCGGGGTATCTGGGCAATACCTTCGGGAATTGTACCGTTGAGCGAGTTGCTGTTGAGGTCGAGATCAGTGAGAGATACCAAGTTACTTATCTCGTCCGGTATTGGACCCGAAAGCATGTTGCTGTATAGCTCCAGGGAAGTCAACTTTGGAAGGTACATTATGGAGGTTGGAATGACTCCTGTGAGGGAATTAAATGTCAACTCGAGGAAGTCCAGTGATTTAAGCTCTCCCAGCCACTCAGGGATGCTCCCTGTCAGCTGACAACCCCCACACTTGAGCGACTGTAGGCTGGACAGATTCCTGAGCTCCTCTGGGAGACCAGTCCTGTATGGATTATATGACAACGTGAGATTGGCGAGATTGGGAAGATTTCCGAGAGACGAGGGACCATTGTGAAGAAGTTGGACCACACACTAAAGTATCGGAGCTCGGTGAGATTCGCGATGCCATCGGGAATAGGACCAGTGAAGTCATTGAACTCGAGTTCAAGGTACTGCAGTGAATGAAGTCCTGATATGCTATCAGGGAGTTGACCAAAGAAGCTGTTCACCCCGAGGTCGAGGAACACGAGGCGCTTGCAGTTGCCAAAGGGAAACGTCTGCGTGAAGTTGTTGTCTCTCAGGGAGACCTTTGTGAGACGAGGGAGACTACATATGATTGAGTCGATCTCACCGGATAAGTTCCTGCTTTGAAGCTCCAAGCCGGTGATGAAACTTGAGGAATCACATGCGACACCTGACCATGAGCAGTAATTCGGCGTCTTCCCCCAGTTCTGCAGATGCCCAAGGGGATCGGAGATGCCAGACTTGAACTTGAGGAGTAGGCTAAGCTGATCAGCTGCATTGAGGGAGTGGAGGAGAGATCCAAATGCGACTAGAAAGAGTGCTACCTTCGGAAACATGGAAACTCCAGGTGAGAGTGCGTGCTTGCTCAGGCTAGTTCTTCATATCATGATACTAATCCTTCAGGTGGTTAACATGATCAAGTGGGGGATAATTACCTTACAGGAATGCTGAAAGCAACGGACACGTTTCGAAGGCAACAAGTGGTTGTCTTTCATGCCCAGCTCTGCAATCTATACACTATAACTACACTTCCCACACACACAATGCAGGTTTGAATTTCCCCTTTTCCCCTTTATACTTAATACTTCCCTTTCGTTGTTAAGCTTTTATGTTGCTGCTCTGTGCTGCAGATGGGTTACTGTCACCAAATTCCAGCAGGCTTGTGTACGGGGACTTGGGTCAGAGTGTACGATAGTTGCAATCAAAAATGAACGTATCACTGGTAAGTTTCTGCTGTGAACGGGATTGCTTTAAATATATATATATCGAACGATGCGATATATAAAATAGAGAACCTGTATATGAATTATTTGAGCAACCGACACTCTTTTCTCTCTTTTTTAAGGAAAACGCAACAATGACTCACCAATCGACGGTAACATCCCACCATTCAAGTTGATCTCTGTCCAAGATGTGACCACTCTGTCCGTTGCCCTTCACCACACATTGTAAGCCATTTACATTTTACTACACACACAATTGTTTATATGTCTCATTTATTTTAACTTACGTGCCAATCTGGACATTCTGCACTATCTCAAAAAATAGTATATGTGTATATGGGTGCGCGTAATATACAGTACATAAAACAAACAACTGGTTCGCACTCGACTCAACTCGCATTAGTTTTTTGGTGTGTGGTGGGAATTAGTGAGACAAGTCTTTCCTTGGTGATTAACTTGTCTTTAACTTGATATTTAAATTTATTACTAATTTTTATTTGATTTATTTTGTGCAGTTGGGGGGGATGATTGGCACCGCCAATTCCACCAAATCCCAATCATGTCCACAAGGTACATAAAAAAAACAGGCTATATATCTCTTAGATTGCTTAGTTGGGAATAATTATTATATTAATCTAAACATATATATTATATTATTGTAGCATATAGTATATACCACAGTAATACACGTTCGTATACTGTATTGTTTTAATATAATAATTATACAGTAGTATACACAGCAAAGCAGACGACCATACACTGAAGTTCAAACATGTAAAACTAACATGTAGAACGTAGTAAAAATCGGCTTTGTCACACGGATGTCAGATGTCATTGGTTGTGTAAAAATATATTTATTTTTTCGTATATGTACTAATGTAAACTATACAGTGTACCAAATACTAAACTTTTCTGAGACTTTAGATTTTCCAAATGTTTGCATGGAACCGCACGGTGTAATCTCCGCACAGATTCATGGCATCACTCTAGTCAGGTTCCATTCGTTGGTACATCCTTACATATATACATATGCCTGTGTGTGTATACACACGCATATATGTGTGTGTGTGTTACTTCTAAAATTTTAAAATGTACACATATTTCCCATCACACACAGAAGTAGACACGTTTATCTGGGTTGGAGATGGGTCCTGCTCAGCTACCGGCGGTGGTTATGCTGGTCTTTTCATACCACAGTGGCATTTAACCAAAACACACGCACGCACACACACACACACACACACACACACACACACACACACACATATATATATATATATATGTATATGTATATGTATTATGAACGTTATATATCACGGAGTCAAAGACTGTGCTTCAGACATGGTAGGCAAAATCTACTGCCAGATCACCATTCCTTTCGAATTAAATAAGTCAACCAAGAATATAAATATGATATACTTTTTTGTTTGTTTGATTGTCATATATATATGACAAGTAGAACATCAACATTACGAAAGAATAAATATTCATCCTTGTTTATTAAATAAACATTATTACAAGATATATATATGGTAATATTCACAAGTAGTATCCCTCCTGTATAATATATTCAATCGCTCCAGTCATCGTCTTGATCATCGTCACTACCAGCAAATGCCTGTGCAGAAATGAACATGTCTTCAGTTTACTAGTTCACGTGCAACACATACACGTGTACGTGTGCGTGTGTGTGAGTGTGTATGCATTTAGAGGGGGTACCTGTCTGATGGCATTTGCTTTCTCCAGAATGGCAGCGACGTTAATGTTATTGACAAGACGAGGAGGAGTTGCTGCTTCCTTGTGTTGCTTCTTTTCGACTACTGTGTGTCGGAGGTTGAAGGACTGAAAGCAATGGAAGAGCAAGGTATTGCCATATTATATATATATATATTATATATATATATATATATATATATATATTTGGCGTACCCACAAAAACAGTGTCCATACCTGTGCTCGAATCTGCTCAAGTAGATCACCCCGTTCATCTAGAGCTTTTGGACGGAGATCTGAAGGCACCCTTTTCATCTAAAACATCGTCAAACACAGTCAGTATGTTTATATACAGCACACACAAGCCACAACATGGATATCTGTGTATGTGTACCGTACCGTACATAATATCCATTTACATAAACTCTGTTTACATCAATACAGAGTAAGTACATGCACACAGACACACATAATACACTGTTAATACATGCATGTGCGCGTGTGCTAGTGTCTGTGTATTTTCTGTGTGACTGCATACTTTCCATATAATAAACTTTGTATACATCAATAGACACCCATACACATTATACATGTCCTTAGCTTTGAGTATGTCTACACTTATGAGGTATGTGTGTTTCTCCCTATAAATCATACATCCCGTGAAGATGGGTATGTGAGAGTAGTGGACGCGCATTTTTGGTCTTCAACATACATATTGTATATATGCATGCTATGCAGCGAGTTGTAGATATAATGTGACTAACACACATACATACGCACACGTATGCCACCTAATGTGTATTCAAGTATACCATACCTTAGAAACTAGTTTTTCTGTACGTCTCTCTTTCTCTCTCTCTCACACACACACACACACATACACACAAAAGACACGTGCACGCACCTTGCTTTTGTCATGTTCTGTGATCGCTTGTAGTAGAGATCCATCCTTTTTTGCAAACAATGGGATAGTTGGGAGGAAAGGCACCGGAGTTGTGCCTGAATGCCGTTGACCATTCTCAGCTGGAGGACTTAGTATTTCCGGACTCGTTTGCTCATTGTTATCTCTCAGAGTCTCTGGAGGCTTGTGAAGATGTACAGCTGGAGTTTGTAACACTCCTGGTTGTCTTGGATGCTCAAACTCATCAACTGGTAGATCTTTCAGAGTCGAACATACACCTTGATCTTCCTCAACTGGCAAGCCTTGAGATGCTTGAGGCTGTGTTGGTTGTTCAAGCTCAAGGTAAGTCTCTGGAGCAGAAGACACAGGTAAATCCTCCTCTGCTTCCTCACCGCTTTCGTGCTCCAAAACTCGTAAACTTGCCTCGAAGATCTCAGAGTCTGTCCACTTCCGCCGACGTGAAGTTGGCTGTGCCGGCGGCTCTGGGCTCTGGAAGTCGTCGAGCAGCCAGCTCTCTGGAACTGAAGACACCTCCAAAACTTCCAGTGCCGAGTTGTGATGTTCATGGTATCCTAACTCTCCAACACCCTCAGGTTCTGGGTGAACACTCCTTTCATCAGCTGGTGGACTTCGCTCTGCAGTTAGCTGTGCTAGGCCTGGCCATTGAATATCCTCCTCTGCATCTGAAGGTGTATGTAATGTTTCCAGTACTGGTTCTGCATGAGCTTGCGTAACTGGTAAGATCTTCTCATACGTTTCAATGCCATCCTCAGCTTGTGTACTTTGTTCCAGTACTACATCCTCTGGTGGTGAACTTTGTTCTACAACTTCCAGCTCAGGTTGTAATACTTCTAGAGTTTGCTTCGAAGGAGATTCCTCCTCTGAAAGCTCTGCTTGATGCACTGCTGGCTCTGGGGAGCGTTGTTCTACAACTTCCGACTGAGCCTGTAACATTTCAGGAGTTTCTAAACTCAATGTAGACCCCTCTGAAACCTTTACATCACCAGGTTGTACGCTTTCAGGTTGGTGCACTGTTGCTTGTAGATCGTCACCACCTCGTGAGGCCGAGTCTGAGTTTGCTTTCTTGTCACCAAACAGATAGCTTTTCAGGCGTCCAGTCAGTGAACTTTCTGAAGATGATGCTTCTGGCTTGTCACTAACTGACACCCTTTGCAAAGGTACCTCAGGATGAGAAACTACTGTTTCTGGACCTTCATCAACACGTAAGCTTTCTGAAACTGCTGGCTCTGGATGTGCATGATCGTCATCGACCGGTTGAGATGGCTCATGTGAACTCCGTGCAGATCCCTCTAGAGCTCCTTGATCTGCTGCTTTGGGCCTGTCACCAACTTGCAAGCTCTCCAAAGGTTTTTCCGAGACTCCAGCTGCTGGCTCTGAATGTACTTCCTTGTCACCAAAGAACAGACTTCGTAAACGTTGAGTCAGTGAGCTTGAATTTTCTGAAGGTGAAGGTGCTGGTTCTGGATGTGCTTGTACTTGTGAATGTGCTGGTTCTGCATGTGCTTGTACTTGCTTGTCACTGAGTGGTGGTAATGACTCTTCTGGTTGAGTGTTTCCTGGTTCTAAACTTCCTGAAGCTCCTCTGTTGCTGGTGCATGTGCTTGCTTATCATCAGGGTGTGCTGAGATTTCCGTTGTTGGCTCTGACTCGTCTTCTGGTGCTGGCTCTGAGTGTGCTTCAAGCACTTCTGGCATTTCTGTCACTGGCTCTGGATGTGATTCAGCTACCTCAGGCATTTGCGTCACTAGCTCTGTATGTGCTTCAGGTACTTCTGTCACTGGTTCTGGATGTACTTGCTTATCACCAGGTGCCTCTAACACTTCTAATACGCCTCTGGATGTTGTACTGGCTCCGGCTCATGAAGTACTTTGGACACCTGGTATTGGTTCTGGATGTGCTTCAGGTGCTTCAAAACACGTCTGTCACTGGCTCTGGATGTGACTCAGGTGCTTCAAGCACTTCTGTCACTGCTCTGGTGCTTGAAGCACTGGCTCCAGATGTGCTTGCTTATCAACAGGTGCCTCTGACGCTTCTAATACTGACTCTGGATGTTGCTGTGGCTCTTGCTCATCAATCCTTGGAACGACTTCAGACACCTCTGGTACTGGTGCTGACTCTGGATGTGATTGTTCCCTCATCCTTGGTGGAAGGACTTCTGGTGCCGACTCTAGTTCTGCTTGCTTGTCACTAACTGGTGAGCTTTGCACAAATACCTCTGGTAGTGCCACACTGTGGGTCGCTGCTACCTCCGGATGTACTTGCTGTTCCCTCATCCTTGGTGGAAGAACTTCTGGTGCCGACTCTAGTTCTGCTTGCTTGTCACAAACTGGCGAGCTTTGCACAGATACCTCTGGTAGTGCCACACTGTGGGTCGCTGCTACCTCCGGAGGTACTTGCTGTTCCCTCATCCTTGGTGGAAGAACTTCTGGTGCCGACTCTAGTTCTGCTTGCTTGTCACTAACTGGTGAGCTTTGCACATATACCTCTGGTAGTGCCACACTGTGGGTCGCTGCTACCTCCGATGTACTTGTTTGTCAGCAATTACTGGACGTGCATCAGACAGTACGCTTTGCTGGGGTACTTCTGACGATAGTCCTGGAATTCTAAATGCAAAGGCTGTCTTGGTGAATGTGAATTCTCCACCTCAATGGAGCAGTGGAGGCAGCGGTGGTAGTTCATCCAGTGTGGGCAATGAACTTGCTGCAGGTGGTAATCATCCAGTGTCATGGGCATTGCACCGGCTGTTGGTGTTAACTCATCCAGCATCGGAATTGAACCTGCTGTTGGTGAATTTGGTGCCAACATGGTTGTGAAGTCCGCTGTAGTGTCAGGTGACTGAACTGGTGACATTGGTGCTTGTAGAGCACTGAATACAGGTGACCTTGGAGAAGATTCAGTGCTGTCTGACTTCTCCAACTCTGAAATATTAACTACTTAGCACACAGGACACACACACACACACAAGTGGAGAAAACCTGAATATAATAGATCCTCATCTGAGGTCTCTGGAATCGCAATACTTAATGGCACCGAAGATGGCTCAGGCACAATCTGAAGATCAATGCTCCTGCTCTCAGTGTCAACTTGCTTCTCTGCAATCTCCTCATCCACAAGCGGAGGAATACTCTCCTGGTTTTGTTCGTCCAATGTATATTGATGTTGTAACCATCCGGATGCTCACGAACATGCGACTCACTTCCCTCATCTTTAAGTTCTTCACCTTGCACCTTATCCTCAACCTTCTGCTCAAAGTACTGCTGAACCTTAACACATAGACATAAACTATATAGATATGCACACAACACACACGTATGTATTATAGAATGTACCTGTTGTTCCTTGTTCACTTCCAACCTTGACACGTCTTCATAAGAACAAGAAGGCTGTGTAGCCAAGTCTTCGTAAGAACGAGACAGTTCATGCTCTTGTTCTCCATTTTGTTCATCAGCCACAAGATTTCAAGTTTATAGTGTTTATCATCCTCGTCCTGAACTTCCAGCTCTTTGTGCGGTTGAATACCAACATTTTGCTCAAAATCTCTTCGTTCTCCGGTTGAAGACGAACACTCTCGTCGAGAAGCTCTTCTTTGGATTGAAGAAGAACATTCTGGAGTACTACAGGTTCGACGTGACTTACATGTTCATGACTTACGTGTGGATCTTCCTGTCCTTCACCTGCGACAGGCGAATGCGGTTCAGAAGCCTCCCCTGAATGATCATTCTTAGTTGACTCGTCATCTCCTGAATACCCGTCCTCGTCATCTGCCACTCCCATCTGATCGTTAGCAAAGCTAATGGCATCAGAGTAGCCAGCGTCACTGAATCTAGATGAGCTCTGGAAGAAATCGTCTTGGCTGCTTGCTGACTCGAAATCATCCTCCCTCCTACCTCCCGGTCCTCTACTTCAGCCTGTAAGTCATATAAAGTAAGAACGGCATAGCAGTTTTACTAACCCCTCTATATATACCCTACGTGTAGTTATGCTAATCAGATATGTGTACATAATTTACCTCCGAACTCGTGGGAGTCTTTGGAAATGCAGCAGATCCTCGAGAGTCTTTAAGTTCATCTTCAACAAGATTATGCACATCTGATTCTTGCACCAGTTCCTTTGATTCTTCTGACTCGAGCTCTTGTCTCTCCTCTTGTACTACTGGCTCTTTCAACTCTTCAGCAGTAAACCTGTCGTACTCTTGTGTTTCTTGCAAAGTACCTGCAATGCCAAATTCTACTTTATAAAATACTATACTTATCCAATACATACGATCTATACAGTAATATACATAAACTATCGAGTAGTAAATGTTGTAGTTATGTAGTATTACTTAATTATGTACTATAATGTCTTAAGTATATGTTATTACGTATCACATACCATGCAAGTATATAAAAACATATATATTTCAGTACCTGAGTCCTTGACTTTGAAAGTTGTCAATGGTTCTTTAACTTCCTCACTTTCAGTTTCATTAACAGAAGATAAAGTCTCCGTTGCAGGTTCTTTCTCAACGACCACTTGATCTTGCTCAACTTCCTTATCCAAGGGCTCAGGTTCATCCTCCGACATAGCTACCTGCTCAAACTCCACTTCTTTTGGTTCATCCCCAATGACTTGAATAACTTCCACGTCAAATGGCTCATCCTCATCAACATCTGAGTTGGCCTTTATTTTTGTCTCTGACTTCTGCATAAGACAGTTGTGTGGGTGGTGTGTGTGAGAGAGAGAGAGAGAGAGACCTCTTGTCTTTGTACCGGATGTAATATGCCCTCTCGACCATGCTCATGCAATTCATTGTTAACCTCTTTCTCCAGGATGCCCTCACCTAATAAAAGAAAACAAAAATAAAATAAAAAAATAAAACACTTCAATATGTATACTTAACCAGGATGCAAGCTACTATATTGTTTTTATATAGGATACGTTGGGCATACCAATTGTTGTATGTTTATATTTTGCTCGAAGTCATTGGATTGCCGGTCAGTAGTTCTATCTACGCGTACATCATCCTCTGGCTGCAAGTCTTTAGAGGCCTGTCCATTCATGTCCTCATGGGAAACAACATGCTCGTTTCGCAATTCACCTGCAATTTCTTTGTCTGGTACAATAATAAAAGCAATATATACTGTGTAGAATAAATCCATAGTAAAGACATGCCCACATCTACGACAAGGATGTACGTATGGATGTGTACATAGCCAATGACTACGACTGGTATGTACATCTCTCTCTCTCTCTCTCTCTCTCTCTCTCTCTCTCTCTCTCTCTCTCTCTCTCCATACACATTGCAAAATCTAGAGAACAACATACACAAGATGCAATACCTTTCATGTCAGTTGAGTCTCATGTTTTAGCTCCTCTGGAACACTACTCGCCTGTTCATCATATCCGTCATGTCTTGCCAACTCAATGCTATCATGCTGAATATCTCCATGTTGAACAGGAATAGGAATAGGGGTCAAGTCGACACTATACTTGGACTCTGCCTCTGTTTCAGAATCCATGTTCGAGTTTCTGGCATCCTCAAAGAATGCATCCGTGTCATCCTCCGGTTCTTGTACTTTCAGCTCTTTATCTGACCGTGATGCTGTAGGTATGGCCAGTTTAGTGTCAGCCCATCTCCGTCTCCACCTTGGTTCCGAATCTGATTCAGAGTCTATTGTTGCCCTGGCATCCATGAACTGCTCAGGTTCGCTCAAAACATCTTCATGAACTTCATTAGATTGTATCATCATAATTTCATTCTCCTTTGCTGCGTCTTCTTGTGGTCCCATCTCAGTCACCTCTGTATAAGTCAATCAGCAGCTTATTAAACACACCTCTCTCTCTCTCTTCTCTCTCTCTCTCTCTCTGTCACACACACACACACACACATTTCCTAAGCAACGGTGTATGCTACCTTCTATCTCTGGAGGTGCTGTTTTGACATGTGCAACATCCTTATCCAACTCTGATTTCCTGACTGATTTGAGTGGTGACTTGCCATCTCTAGAACCGTGTTGTGAGCCTCCCAAGAAAGTGGTGAAGGGATATGGCTTGTTGGTTTCATCATTATCAACCATCATGGTACCCAATGGCGTCGTGCTTTCTGATAATGCATCCACACTTGACGTGCTGATCGTTGAGTATCGCATTCTGAAAGACAAACAAAAGCAAATTATAATACGCATATGTACGTACGTAAAAGCATAGAAAATATAAGAAACCCGTGAAAGAATCTCGCAAGGACAATCTAGAAATGTACGTAGTACGCACACACAGACACCACGCACACATGTCAAAAATGAAATTAGCACCTTGGTTGAAGATGTATAGTTGGTCTAGCATCCTTCGATTCTGTATCCTTTCGACGGCGAGCTTTCTTGAGTTCCACATGCAACAAACGAGTGAATTTCATCGTATATGTACGTATGTACATTTATACAGTATCTGTACGTATTGATACCTTTTGCTTTCCGTGCTTTCTTATCTTGTTGTGCTTTTTCAGCCTTCATGAGTTCTGCACTAGCCCACTCCATCTTGAAGAAAGACGGATCTGTATACCGCTTAAGACAAGCTCCGACTCCACCAATATCAAACCTGATATTAAATAGCGCATCAACATATTTAATGATCATACATTAAATACGAGTAATAACAATAATAGTGGATATAGACAGTTTAATGAATATGTATTTACGTTTTAACTTACTTGTCAAGGAGGAAGAGTTTAGGAGGACCCCTGCATTCTTCGTATGAGCTTCTAATGAACCGCGGTAAATCTCCCTGCGTACAATGGTTCTGATCGATCTGGATATTCGCATGAAACTCCACACCTAAAACCCAGTAGGATTATACATTGTTATATTCCTACATTTATTTATCTGTAGACTGTACTGTAGTTTTCGATAATATCAATGTACATACATATACTAAATGCGAGTGTTGAAGAGACTTACCAGGTGAATATGCAAACTGAAGCGGATTAGTCTTCTTGGAGGAAATTCTTCTCCACAGAAGACAATTCCGCCTCCAACTGAGCCACACGTAAAACCAGATCATGGCTGCGGGAAGCCGTGGCCATGACCGCCTCGTGCAGATCATGGAATATGTCCGCAGCAAACCTGTATAATTCAGATGATTTTACTACAGAGAACCAAGAAAAGCATTCTTACTCTGCTAGATCTCCCAGCTGGCGCACAATGCCACCAGACTGACCATCGCAACTCCCTCAAGGATAGCCTCTGGATCATTCTTGGGAGCCGACCTGTATAGCTCGCGATTCGCGAGCTCATACTCGCTCCGAATCTCGTAGCGGACGAGAGGCATATCAAAATCCTAGAGAATTATGAATGCCGCTTAGAATTCTGTAGATTTGCCACATCTGGCAGAGAAAAACCGCTCCTTTCTTGGATGAATTCTCAAGCTTAGCTTCGCACCAGTGATTCTTGCAGAGATTTAGGGGAATGAATCGCGCAATTGCCTGCATTTGTTCTTCGGATTCTGCACAAAGAGAGAAGCACCGGAAGGAATCCGACCGCAAGATCAGACCGCCATGGATCTCCTGAGAGCTTCTTGTCGCCATCGCCCCTGCTCCAGCTCTTTCCTCTGCTTCTCAATCGCAACAGCTGGAAGGGGACCAACAGTAGGAAAGTGGAAGTCCAGAGAATATTCTGTCAGGTGACCTAATCTCAACGGCAGCGATCGGCCATCTAACAAAGATATTATTTGCACGACTATGAATATTCCTGCCGTGCATTCGGGATCGAATCTAATAGTTGTAAAGTACGGAGGGGTCAACATTTTAGTGTTTTCTAATCCGAAAGTGACACATGATTGTGAGAACACTAAACTGTATTAGTAAACAACAAACCCTAGGCATTAATCAAAACCTTTCTGGCCTTCAAAGACATCCTCTGCGTAGAGAATGACGTGAAACATACACTCGTGATAGTTCCAAGTACCGTACATGAACTCAACATGTGATGATAGCTTATGGTCCCGTACGTGTATGAACTGAAATGTATATAATAATATATATATATATTATGTATGAAGAGATCATGATCCGAAGGAGCTCCTACGGACGAGAGACAGCACATGCTGTGGGCATCCGACAACGCGAGAGAGCGTACAGACGACGTAGTCCGGGCGATGGAACGTGAGGTTGAGCTCGTCGTCGCAGAGCCGGAGAGCGGAGGCATCGAGAAGAACATGCCACGAGTTTCGCTGTGCCTCGGACACCCAATGGAGAGAGTTTCTGGCGGCGCTCCCCAGAGCCGGATATGCGAACAACCCTTTGGGACTGTGCTGTGGTCTTCTTCCTGAAGTTCTGGCTCAGCTGTGATCCTGCTATCCTGAGATCCAGCCAGCTGGGTGGAGCGACTATTACCTTGGCCTCCTTGAACGAAGCAAACTCCCTAATGAAAATCCCCTCGTCCAGAACTGTCATGAAGCAGTTGTACCTGAAGAACGGGTAACTCTCACCGACCATCATCATCGCCTCCTTGAGGCTGGACGTAAACACAACCAGGTAATCTTCATCACTCACTCCCACGTGCTTCAGCAGCGTGTTTCTCGCGTGGATCTCCGGGATAGAACTCATACTGTCCGTGTCGGTCGCAATCGAGGTCGCCTTCGCGCGAGGATGTCCAGCAAACGCGACGGTTCGAGTGGCATCTTCGACTTCCATTCCTTCTGTCCGCTCGAGGGCGATCTCCTCCCGTTGGGCGTGTTGCAGCATGCGGGTGGTTCCTGTCCTCGTACTCCATTTCCTCCGTCACCACAGTGAGGCTGCTGCGTTGCTGCTGCCGTCGGGTGCCTCCCTCGAAGAAGGATGGATACGTGCGCGCACGTACTGCTCTACGTATTGCATCTCAGACGGTGTTATCGGACTTGACCACCTCAAGTCTGCACCGTGTAATGTGGACATTGCCTCAGCAACCATGTAGGGTGGAATGAACAACTTGCGCCTGAATTTTTTAAAGAGTTAGGATATGCTCTGGATATTCGAGTGATCTTTCATGATTTAGTGCAAAATTAATTGAGAAACAAAGAAATTAAATCGTAATGCGTACCTTAGGAGGATCATTCTTCTTCCACTGCTGGACATGGTAAAGGAAGTGTATGTGGATGAAAGATTTAACAGTGTTGAAAACCTTCAAGCTATGTACGATCTGCATCCCAGTGAGTGAGAGTATTAAATTTAGCAAACGAGATTAACCCTCATGAGGAATACCAAAGGAAACACTTTTCTTTGAAAACGATGCAACTACAAACCGCCAATGCCAAAGATGCTGTTTGATAGAAGAAGACAATCTCGCATACAGGTGATACAGGTGATGTGCACGTCGTCCACAACTACGTGGCATTCCAGTCAGAGTCAGATGCATATACAAGAATACATCATATCAACAAACACACATGCGCACACTGTAGAAATTACAAAGGAGCTTGTTAGAAACGTTAGAACTATGCGTAACTATTAGCTAATACATTTTAAGTTAACTGAATTTGATCTCTATTAATACAGTAAGACTTCATTAAGGTCTTTGTTTCCTCAAAGGATATCTTTACAAAACATAAATATACTTATATATCTCTAAAAAAATTCCTTTATAGAGAAAACTATATTCATTTACATTTACATTTACATTGAGAGTAGCGCTTAGAGTTTGCTAATCTTCATGTCTTCAAGTAACTGGAGAAAACTGTGGTTCGTATGGGCATTGTATATCCATGGTGCCTTCAATTGTACCACGACAACAGATGGGACATTGTTCGAATCTTACACATTTGCGTTGCACACTCACCGCACATCATGTGGTTGCATGGTGTTATAACATGTGTCCTTGGCATCTCCGAACACACGGAGCACATCTTATTAACGACAGATCTCATTCTGAAGTTGTCTAACAGTGGAGTACAGGCCCTGATTGCAAAATCCCAACCATTGGCTGGAAGCAGCAGCGATCCACAGGGAACGGGGGGGCATCCCTTCCTTGACGGCTTCGAGCATAAACCTGCCTTTGTATTCCTCCCCCTTGTCTGCACATATTACTGAAATACAAAGTCAAGGTGTTGCACCCAATGGGAACCACCAGGTTTCGCCAAGTCCAGAAACTTGTACTTGTGGAGGAACATTGAAGTTGTATTGTGATTGAGCGGCATTCAATAATTAATTAATATTGACATTATAGTTGGCAGGATTAGAAACATGAGCATACGCTGGTAGATTAGTTGATAAACTGTTTGCAGCATTGTTTGATGGATTGATAACATTAACATGCATTGGTTCGATTGTCCTCTTGAAGACGTGCGGCTTCGGTTGTGACTTCGAACGGGAGGGCGCCATTTATATGTGAACCCTAAAGAGCCACAAGTTTATTATAGCAATAAAAAAAAGGGTCCGTCATATCCTAACTGGTTAAATTGATGCCGTTGAATTTTATAAAAGTGTGTAATTCCACAGTCGGAACTATAAAACTGTGTAGTTTCACCGTCGGATCTACAAAAACTATGTAGCGCCGTCGGATTTATAATAAATTCTGTACTTCTAAATCACTTGTACGTGTGTGCGTGTGTGCGGATGGGAGAGAGAGATGGTGCTGAAGTAACAAAATCCAACTAACTGAGCTTATTTACATCGGAAGCAAAAGCAACCACGTTGCTCATCAGGATGCGTCATACTGCGTCCCTTTTTTGTGTCCACGGCCTCAAGCATCTGCACAACCTCACTCATGTTGTGGTATTTGCATCCCAACACTTACCGCATTACGTTGGCTAGTGCATGTGGGCAAACACTAGGAATATGGGGCCTCATACCCTGTTAAAAAACAATGTGCGTGTGTGTTATGTTGTACATAAACCTAACATTATAATGTATGTTTGGATGTATGTATAGTTATGGAGAGTGACTTTCATGCCAGGACTAAAAGAAACAACCATACACAGACCAATGAAATACACCGTAGATGGATTAGTAATTAAACTAGATTAGTAATAAAATAAATTAATAATTAAATAATTCTGTATAATTTAAGATTCGTGCTGTCGGATCTATAAAAGAGTGAAGTCTCACCGTCTGATCGATAAACCGTGTTCCCCGTCGGATCCATAAAACTTTTTAGTTCCACAGTCGGACCTATAAAACTGTGTAGTTCCACCGTGGGATCTACAAAACTGTGTGATTCCACCATCGGATCAATAAATTGTGTGTGTGTGTGTGTGTGATGGATCCCACACATGCCCTTATGAACTGCACTTAATCCCCTTAATCTCAGTACGTAAGTGTACTACCTTTTAGTCCATGTATTCTTGTTTTCATTGTAACTGTACTTAGATAGAAGTAACTCATATGCGTATGTGCATGCTGCAGATCTATATGACAGGAACACACATGCACGCATACACAGACACACTCACTTGTATGATAGCCAGTCGCATTACACACCTTATAAACATTGGGGTGATCCGACTTTATCCACACAGCGACCTCTTGCTTAAAGGCTGCTCTTAAACTAGCAACGTTTGCATGTGACATTCTTTGCTCCTCTCCAAAAATCCAATAATCTAGCTAAACCCATTCTGAATTGTGTGTGCGTGCGTGCGTGTGTTTGTGCATGTGTGGGTGTTTGTGTGTACTGATCTACATATTGGACTCTGAACCCCCAGAAACATCAAGCACAAATATACAAGACACCTTTCATATTCCATATATCTGATTAATAATACTTTATAAAACATAAATATATATATCCCTATAAATTTTCCCTTACATAGAGAGAGAGAGCTTTGTTTGACATAACTTAAAAATTCATTTATATTTACATTGAGAGTAGCGCCTAGACTTTGCTATTCTTCATGACTTCGAGTAACTGGAGCAAACTGTGGTTCGTATGGGCATTGAATCTCCATAGTGCCTTCAATTGTACCATGACAACAGATGGGACATTGCTCTCGTATCTTACACATTTGCATTGCACACTCGCCGCACATCATATGGTTGCATGGTGTTATAACATGTTCTTGGCATCTCCCAAACACACAGCACATCTTGTTAACCGCAGACCTTATTCTGAAGTTGTCTAACTGTGGAGTACTGGCCCTGACTACAAAATCCCAACCATTGGCTGGAAGCAGCAGCGATCCACAAGGAACGGGTTGTGTCCCTGCTTAACAGCCTCGAGCACAAACCTGCCTTTATAATCCTCCCCCTTGTCAGCACATATTACCGACAGTACAAAGTCAATGTGTGCACCCAAAGGGAACCACCAAGTTTCACCGAATCCAGAAACTTGTACTTGTGGAGGAACGTTGAAGTTGTATTGTGATGGAGCATTATTAACATTATAGTTGGATGGAAAAATACAATGGCGGATTATTTGATAAACTATTTGCAGCATAGTTTGCTGGATTAATAACATTAAAATGCATTGGCGGGATGTTCTTCCTTGTCCTCTTGAAGACGTGCGGCTTCGATTGTGACTTCTGATGGGAGGGTCTCCTACACGCCACTTATATGTGAACCCTAGAGAGCCACAAGTTATATAGCACAGTAGAATGCTTACCGGTAAAATTGATGCCGTCGGATCTATAAAACTGTGTAGCGCTGTCGGATCTATGAAATTCTGTAGTTCTACCATATCACTTGTACGTGTGTGTGTGGCGAAAGAGAGAGAGAGAGAGGGGGGCCCTGAAGTAACACAAAATCCAACTAACTGAGCTTATTTACATTCGGAAGCAAAAGCAACCACGTTGATCGTCATACTGCGTCCCTTCTTTGTGTCAACGGCCTCAAGCATCTGCACAACCTCGCTCATGTTGGGCCTCTTGTTGGGATTTGCATCCCAACACTTCCGCATTAAATTGGCTAGTGCATGTGGGCAAACACTAAGAATATATGGGGCCTCATATCCTGTTAAAAAACATGTGCGTGCGTGTGTGTATGTTGTATATATCATATTTGTATTTTGTATGTATGTATAGTTATGGAGAGTGACTTTCATGCCAGGACCAAAAGAAACACCATACACAGACCGATGAAAAACACCGTAGTTGAAAAATACTATAGATTAAGAATTAAACTAAATAGTAATAAAATAAATTAATAATTAAATATTTTTGTATCTACGGCATATTTCACTGACACAGACACATATAGTTGGATGGATTAGAAACATAAGCACACACTGGTGGATTGTTTGATAAACTATTTGCAGCATAGTTTAATGGATTAATAACGTTAACATTTTGACAACCAAAACCATCCTCACCAATAAGATTCGTGCTGTCGGATCTATAAAAGAGTGTAGTCTCACCGTTTGATCTATAAAACCGTGTAATTCCCCGTCGGATTCATAAAACTTTTGTAGTTCCACAGTCGGACCTATAAAACCTGTAGTAACACCGTGGGATCTGCAAAACTGTGTGATTCCACCATCGGATAAATAAATTGTGTGTGTGTGTGTGTGTGATGGATCCCACACATGCCCCTATGAACTGCAATTAATCCTTAATCTCAGTACGTAAGTGTACTACCATTCTAGTCCATGTATTCTTGTTTTCATTATAACTGTACTCAGATAGAAGTAACTCTTATGCCTGTGTCCGTGCTGCAGTTCATATGACAGGAACACACACGCACGCATACACATACACACGCACTTGTATGATAGCCAGTCACATTACACACTGTTACACACCTTATAAATATTCGGGTGATCCAACTTTATCCACACAGCGACCTCTTGCTTAAAGGCTGCTCTTAAACTAGCAACGTTTGCATGTGACATTCTTTGCTCCTCTCCAAAAAACCCAATAATCTAACTAAACCCATTCTGAATTTGTGTGTGCGTGCGTGCGTGTGTGTGTGCGCATGTGTGGGTGTTTGTGTGTACTGATCTACATATTGGACTCTGACACCCCCAGAAACATCAAGCACAAATATACAAGACACCTTTCATATTCGATATATCTGATTTATAATATCTTTATAAATAAATATATATATTCTTAAAATTTTCCCTTACATAGAGAGAGAAACTTTGTTTGACATAACTTAAAATTCATTTATATTTACATTGAGAGTAGCGCCTAGACTTTGCTCTTCTTCGTGTCTTCGAGTAACTGGAGAAAACTGTGGTTCGTATGGGCATTGAATCTCCATGGTGCCTTCAATTGTACCATGGCAACAGATGGGGCATTGCTCTCGTATCTTACACATTTGCTTGCACACTCGCCGCACATCATATGGTTGCATGGTGTTATAACATGTGTTCTTGGCATCTCCCAACACACACAGCACATCTTGTTAACCACAGACCTTATTCTGAAGTTGTCTAACTGTGGAGTACTGGCCCTGACTACAAAATCCCAACCATTGGCTGGAAGCAACAGCGATCCACAGGGAACAGGTTGTGTCCCTTGCTTAACAGCCGAGCACAAACCTGCCTTTATATTCCCCCTTGTCCGCACATATTACCGACAGCAAAGTCAATGTGTGCACCCAATGGGAACCACCAGGTTTCGCCGAATCCAGAAACTTGTACTTGCGGACGAACGTTGAAGTTGTATTGTGATTGAACATTATTAACATTATAGTTGGATGGAATAAAATACAATGGTGGATTAGTTGATAAACTATTTGCAGCATAGTTTGCTGGATTAATAATATTAGAATGCATTGGCGGGATGTTCTTCTATTGTCCTCTTGAAGACGTGCGGCTTCGGTTGTGACTTCTGATGGAGGGTCTCCTACACGCCACTTATATGTGAACCCTAGAAAGCCACAAGTTTATATAGCACGGTAAAAATGCTTCCACCGGTAAATTGATGCCGTCGGATCTATAAACTGTGTAGCGCTGTCGGATCTATGAAATTCTGTAGTTCTACCATATCACTCGTGTGTGTGTGAAAGAGAGAGAGAGAGAGGGGGCCTGAAGTAACAAAATCCAACTAACTGAGCTTATTTACATTCGGAAGCAAAAGCAACCACGTTGATCATCAGTAGGCGTCATACTGCGTCCCTTCTTTGTGTCAACGGCCTCAAGCATCTGCACAACCTCGCTCATGTTGGGCCTCTTGTTGGGATTTGCATCCCAACACTTCCGCATTACATTGGCTAGTGCATGTGGGCAAACACTAGGAATATGAGGCCTCATATCCTGTTTAAAAAACATGTGCGTGCGTGTGTGTATGTTGTATATAAACATAACATCACACACACACACACACACACACACACACACACATACATATGTATGTATGTATGTATGTAGTTATGGAGAGTGACTTTCATGCCAGGACTAAAGAAACGCCACACACACACACACGCGTACCTGGTGAACAATGGCATAAGTCATTTCTGCGAAGCTGTAGTCCGCAAACGGCATGTCACAACAGTAAAATCTCCCACAGGCATATTCCAAAGCTATATACGTCGCACTTCCTGTTGTATGGCTTCCCCTCCAACACCTGAATCAAAGGAAAATAAGTTATACACACACGTGACCATATATACTCACATATATACACACAGCTATGCGTACATATATACATGTTATATCTCCTGTGTACACATGAACACTCACATACGTGTGTGCATGTATTTAGTGATACGTACTTCAGGAGCCATATATCCTACGGTGCCAGTGGCGCCGGTCATGTCTTTAGGATTCTGAGCCTCAAAACGTGCCACACCAAAATCAGCAATCTTAACTCTTCTTTGGCTATCCAAAAGCATATTTTCAGATTTCACATCTCCCTGTGTACTATCTTCTGTGAATGAAGATAGTCCAATCTACAAACAAGAAAACACATAAACATGTGCGTGCGTGAGCGTGTGTGTGTGTGCCAGAAGAGTACCCTCTGGAGAGGTCTAAAGCGAGCTGGAGGACGACTTTGAGGCTGAGCTTCTTACGAGAGTGCTTAATGAGGAAGTTCTTGAGGGTTCCCCCAGGGAGATACTCTACAACAACGCAACAGATTGTGGATGGGATGTTGAAAAAACCATCTTTCCCAGCTGTTGAAGATGCAACTTGGAGTCCTGGCCTTCCCACACATGCCCCTATGAACTGCACTCACTCTTAATCTCAGTATGTATATAAGTGTACTACATACTCATTTAAGGATATATATCTAGTCCATGTATTCTTGTTTTCACTGTAGATAACAGTAACTCATATGAGTGCGTGCTGCAGTTCTCTTCATTTGCACTTGCACTGTTGCATAGTATATCACAGACAAACATGCACGCATACACAGACACACGCACTTGTATGTTAATCAATCACATACACACTTGCAATAATCTAAAGTGTTACACACCTTACTAACATTCGGGTGGTCCAACTTTTGCCACACAGCGATCTCTTGCTTAAAGGCTGCTCTTAAACTAGTAACGTTTGCATGTGACATTCTTTGCTCCTCTCCAAATTCCAATAGTTTAACTAAATCAATTATGAATTTGTGTATGTGCGTGAGCGCATGTGTTTTTGTGTGTGTGTGTGTTTTGTTAACATACATTGTGTTTACCTGCAACATCTTGTCCATCATAAACACCACGGTGAACAATCCCATAAGTCCATGAGCAATAATGTCTTTAAGAGCAGCTTAGAAAGATCGATTTCATACGGTTCTCGAGACTTATGGATTCCTGGATTTGAGGGCTTCTCGAGAATCCCTTCTCCAAGAATACTTCGTCCAAGTGAGCTAGATCCAGGAGATCCGCAGCACATATTGCTCCTTTTCCTCGTTTCATTCCCTTCCATGGCACTGCACACTCACAAACCCTAGACAAATGCTAATTACCCTTAGTTAATTCCTATAACTGCATGTAGTTTGAAAGTATAGTCATTATTAAAACTGTACTAAAATTCAAATTAAGGAAAATTTACATTTATACCCCTAAAATTTTTATATTTATAAGTATATACCCTTGTAGATACTGTATATTATGTATATACTATATATAGGCATGTGTATATTTGAAGTTCTCTCTATAAACAAAACACTCGTATCTTTTAATATAGTTAATATTACATAGATATAGAACCTTAAGAGAGAGAGAGACGCACAAACACTTGTGCATGTATGCATAATATCTACGGACAAGATACACACATGCGTAGTGACACCTGGGTGGTGATCTAGCCCCCATGTGTCAATGCCACATGTCGCATGTATGTCATATGGCGGGAAGTCTCCTGTATAAACAGGGTTTTTGTAGTTGATATTTGACATTTGAATATATTTTGCTCTTTCATTGGTGGAGAAGTTAAGTATTCCTTTTTTCCGCCTTTTCTTTTCTTGTTTCATGACAATGAATATGGAGACGGCTTTTAACATTATTGCTAATGTTATTGATGCACAAACTAAATTGTTGGAGCGCTTTGTTGAGGGTCCGTTCTCCTCTTCCCCGCCTAAGCCTCTTTCCGGGAAATCTGCTTCTAGTACTCTTCATTTCTTCACAGGCCACAAATCGAGGGTTCAACCCCGATCTTTTGTGGTGATCTGGGAAGATGATGTATACCACTGGTTTGATCATTTCCAATTATTGTTCGTTACCATGGTTGGGAAGGCCCGTGCTCTCAGAGAATTCCCTACATGTTTGGAAGGTCCTGCACTCAAGTGGTATAATGGATTGGCTGGAGATTCAAGCCAATAGTAATCGGTTGACGGAATGCCTCAAATGTACGTTTGGCAAAGTTGAGGATTCAAATGATTTTCCAACAACTGCATGCGATACGATAACATCCTGGTGAGTATGTTATGCGGTTCAGTATTAGGTTCGGGGACTTAGCTCGGCGTGCATATCCTAATGCCTGAGCCATTAAGCTCGGTATGTTATGGCTAACACCCGAACTTTGTTCGGGCTCTTGTCCTACCACATTGGAGGAAGCTTTTGCACTAGCTCAACAATTTGAGTTGGTGCCTGGTGAGGCCGTGGTCCCTTGGGTTACCCTCTTATTTAGCGTGCTGATCAATGGAGGTTTACGCTACTGCATATGTCCCTGCACGACAAGCCTTTCGTGGTCGACCTCGGGGCCCACCCCGTGGACCACCTCCATGAAATCGTCTTGCACTTGCTCCAGTTCCTGCCCGTGGTGGTCAAAATCCACGGATTTGTAACAGGAGGAATTGGAACAATGTAGGTCGACCCAATCAAGTTCATTGTTGGCTGTTGGGCACCTAGACATACTTGGCGGGCATGCGATGTGTATCCTGATTGGCGTCCACCACATCCAGCTGGCGACCATATGTTCCGGATGGTGTGCTTGTGGCGGCCATTATGTCTGATGGAGCTTCCAGATGACAAGCCTCTCTTGCAGATGGATCTGTTGCGGAAAACCAGTAATCATACGGGCGATGGAGGGATCCCGTGCGATGAGACTTCACCTCCATGCTTTTTCCGCTATGCATATCAAGGTTTGCAAGTTCCACCAATCATTCCAGTTTTCACATTTTCTACATGAGTGAATGATCTTTCAGTCACATGCTTGTGGATACAGGATCCAGTATGTCTTCCATAACTACTTCTCTAGCGCATCGGTGCTCATTACCCTTAAGACGTGCAGATAAGGTCTTGCACATTTTATATGGTAATGGGCACTCGTGCAGTATCACAGTACACCACTTCGACTACGCTGGTTTTGGGTGATAATCGTTTCCCTCTGGGTCTCTTAGGGTTGTCCCTTCCCAGGTCTTTGACATTATTCTGGGATGTGATTGGTTAAAGCAGTCGAAAGGTATGTGTGATTTTTCACTCTCTCCTCCTGTATTACGCTTGGAGTCTGTTTCTGCAGTCTGTTCCTTTACGTCCAGAGAAGCTTGTTGCTGTTTGTATCACGCATACAGCTCCTTTGATTCCGGTCTTGGGGTGGTGTTCATCTCAACAGGTTCAAATGCCGGATCCGTCACCTGAGTATCGAGCAATGCATGCATCGAACAACTTAAGAGCAGTATGCAAGTTTGTTCAAATTTGATCTGTCCCAAGGTGCACGTGTGAAGACTCGACACTGTATACCCACGGCAATGCAAAGCCTTTCAAAGTCCCGGTTCGACGCAGGTCACCAAAGAGTTATCAGCCATGCGAACAGCTGTTACTGATATGATGGTAAGCGAGTGTGTCGTCCATCACGGAGTCCATGGGCATGTGAACCTCATTTGGTTCCCAAGCCTGATGGATCTCTCCGATTTTGTGTGGATTACCGACCTCTTAACGATGTTACCATCAAAGATGTCTATCCACTTCCGAACTCTGCCGATCTATTAGATCGTTTGGGTCAGAGTCGATGGTTTACTAAGTTGGATTTGGCATCAGGATATTGGCAGGTTCCTATGGCTGAGGAGGATATTCCAAAAACGGCCTTCCGGACACCATTTGGTCTTTACGAGTTTTTGGTCATGCCTTTTGGATTGACTTCAGCTCCTGCCACCTTTCAACGCATGATGGATGAGCTTCTTTCCGATATGCCTGATATCACTGCCGATTTTATCGACGATGTGCTCATTCATGGGTCTGGTTCTTGGGAGGATCACATTCGTGATGTACGGCGCGTTCTTGATCGATTTCGAGAAGTTGGCCTGAAGTTGAAACTTGAAAAGTGTGTGTTTGGTTCGACCGACACCACTTACTTGGGTTACCGTATATCTCGAGAGGGTTTACAGGTGGATCCAATGAAGTTGCGAGCTGTTCGAGAGTTCCTCGTCCCGTACAGTACAGGAAGTCCAGCGTTTCTTGGGCAGGTGCAGTACTTGGGTCGATTCATCGATCATCTCACTGATCGAACTGCCCCTCTTCGGGAGTTAGTTCGTCCACAGGTATCTTTCAGGTGGACTCGCAGGTGTCAGCAGGCATTTGACCAGTTAAAAGAGTTCCTGACAACTCCACCATTGCTTCAATACCCAGATTTTACTCGTCCGTTCATTTTACGAGTAGATGCCTCAGATGTTGGTATTGGTGGTGTATTGATGCAAACTGATGCTGTGGATTCTTCAATTCGACACCCGGTGGCTTACATTAGTCGAGTACTCACGCCGGCTGAGCGGAATTATTCCACTACTGAAAAAGAATGCCTTGCTGCTGTTTGGGGTTTTGAACGACTTCATGCCTACTTACATGGGAGTGAAACAGTGTGATCATGCTGCTGTCACTTCCTTTTAAAACGGAAGAATTTAGTGGGTCGTGTAGCCAGATGGGCATTACGTCTCCAAGTATATAACTTTAAGGTGGTGCACAGGCCTGGGCGAACAATGGTGGATGCGGATGCACTTTCTCGAGCACCCCTTTCTGATTCCACTTTGCCTGCTCATGCAGTCGCTGCAGCATTCGGTTTGATACAAGCCCCTCAGGTATTCGATGCCGACTTACCATCCTTGGAACAGTGGCAGGATGCCCAAAAACATGAACCATGGACGAGGCAATTACGGGATGCGTTTGCAATCCTTCTTCCGAACCTCAGTTTCGACAATATCATGCTCAGTTTCGACTTCAGGATGGTTTATTGTATTTTATTGGGACAAATAAAGACAGATGGCGTTTGGCTGTGCCCTCTACATATGTTCCACACCTTCTTCATGATTCACCTATTGTTGGAGGTCATCTTGGTCACCAACGAGTGTTGGAGAAGCTCCGCAGATCCTTTTATTGGCCAGCATGCGTGGTGATGTGATCAGGTATATTCAAACTGTCCCATTTGTCAAACTCGGAATTCCTCTACGACTCGGGCCATGGGGGTGTTAGAATCCATCAATGTCTCTCGCCCTTTTGAGTTAATTGCAGTGGATTTAATGGGACCTTTTCCACGTTCTTCTCAAGGTAACCAGTACATCATTGTCGTATCTGATTATTTAACTCGTTGGGTGGAGGTTGGTGCTCTTCCGGATGCAACTGCCTGTCAACAGCTTTGTTTTTGTTCGATAATGTGGTTTTGCAGCATTCTTGTCCAGAGCGGATGTTATCAGATAATGGCCCCGCTTTCATTGCAGAGGTATTCCGTGTGTGTGAGAGGTTAGGGGTAAAACACTCATTTGCCTCTCCATATCATCCACAAACTGATGGTTTGGTGGAGCGATTGAATCGGACCTTCAAGGGTATGATCTCGAAGTATGTGAACTTCAATCACACTGACTGGGATTGGTATTTGCGATGCTTGAGATTTGCTTATGTAACAGGCATTCAGAGTTCGATTGGTACTCTCCATTCAAGGCATTGTATGGATATGATCCTAAGTTGCCTAGTGAATTGGGATTATCATCGAATTTGCCACGTGCCGAGGATGCAAAATGTGGGCTCGACATTTGGATGTTGTCTTGTCTCTTTTGCGTGCAGAGTCTGCTGAACATCTTGGTTGAGCTCAAATACGGCAACAATCTTTTACAATGCATGACATCAAATTCCACCAGACTATGTTGATGGTGATTAGTACTGGTACGTTTTCCCAAGCTGATTGCACCTGGGCTTGCAACTAGTTTATTACATAAGTGGCTTGGTCCCTACCGAGTACTTCGAAAGGTTGGTCCTCATGTGTATCAAGTACAGTTGGTGGGATCTCATGAGGTTAAGATAGTTCACATAGTTCGAATAAAACATTTGTCGTTCGAGACTCGTTGAATACATTCGGTCATACTTTAGATGGCCCAGCTCACACAAATCTAGGACCATCAGATCCATCACATCTACATAGCCACAGAAGGAAGGATAATGTAAGATACTGTATATTATGTAATATACTATATATACACATGTGTATATACACACATGCATAGTGACACATGGGTGGTGATATGGCCCCATGTGTCAACACCACGTGTCGCATGTACGCCGGCAAGAAGTCTTTTGTATATAAACAGGGTTTTTATAGATGAATATATATGACATCTGAATATATATTTGTTCTTTCACCCTTTTAAATATTATAAATTCATATATATACCCTTTAACCTTGAAAAACTTTAATTATAATATTTTGATTTTTAAAATAACAATATTAATTAGAATATATTTTCAATTCATAATATGAAGTTATTAAGTGTTAAATGTCAAAAACTTGTCATAGTAAAAATGAAATATTTTTTATAATAATTATATTATATTGTGATATATATGATTAATAAGTTGTATTTTGGACCTAAATATAATAATATACAAATTTTATAAGTTTTAATTAATTTTTTAAAAATGTTTTTTGATTTTTAATTTTAAAATTCATGAAGTTTTAAATTATAGTTTCAGGGATATATATGTAAATACAATAAATTTCAGGGGTATAAATGTAATTTTCTCTTAAATTAATAACAAAAATACTTAATAAAATCAACAAATGAATATATCTCAAATATGAAAATGCAATATTTGAAAATTTTCACTTTGTTAATTAGAGTTTTAAGCAGCAGCCGAATAACCTACATCGCTAGAAACATCAGCAACTGGGCTTAAGCTTTTCACCAAAGACTGCACTTGAGGAGCCTCCTGCTTCACCCCACTACTTTCAACCTGTATATACATTAGTCCTTTCTATATAGATCATACAAGAAACACACACACACACACACATCACAAGCATGTAATATCTCTCTTCTGTGTGTGTGTGTGTGTGTGTGTGTGTGTGTGAGAGAGAGAAGAGAGAGAGAGAGAAGAGAGAGAGAGAGAGAGTGAATATAACGAGTTGTGTTTATAAGCAAGCTTGTGTGTGTGTGTGTGACACGCCCTTACGCAGGATGCGCGTCTGAGTATGAGTGATACAAACATATTGTCATTTAACACTATCTCTCTCACGCACACGCACACGCACACGCACACGCAACGAGTATAACTAAGATGCGTTACCTGTGAGGAATTTGTGGCATCCTCGGCAGATTCTGGTTGCCGTTGGGGGAGTCCGGCCTAGGCTGCTCTGTGCTTTCTTCCGTGGTCTGGAGGAGCTTGATAGGAAGCCTTAAACAAGGCATCTGATGGTGGAAAGAAAGGAGGGGCACCTGGCATGGCATGAACAGGAGTGGGAAAATGCGGAAACGGCCTGTCCACGTTCGAAGTATTATTTGTAGAAGCAACAATGGCATGGGGAGGGAAGTAAGGAAAGTAAGGCACATTTGGGGTCCCCGTTGGTGGCCTGTTTGCATACATGGTTGCGTAAGGATGCATTCCATAAGGTGGAGGAAGGGGAAGATATGGCATTTGTGGGATTTGTGGGAGCTGTTGTGGGATTTGTGGAGATGTAGAAGATTTGAAGACGGCGAGGAAGGATTTGAAGGTGCCGGTGGCGGTGTTGGGAGTGGGACGGATAAGAGAACATGAGTGTGGGATCTACGGGCCATGAAAGAGCTAGACGGAGTTTGTTGTAGTTGGGACTGTAGTTCCTGTTTCTGACTTGAGTAGTGCTTTCTCCTCTCTAAGTTCGCTCTGGGTCAGCTGCAAAACATATACACATAAATGTATGTAAGTAGGTGTACAAAATGTACATAGATATATATATCTCATGTGAGTATCACACAACACACACACACACACACACACATATACCATATGTCTTTCATGTTTGTCTGTATACTTGTGTATGTATATAAGCCCACATATACATGTGGGCATACCTCGATAATAAACCTTAATGTGTGTGTGTGTCTATAGTACACTCACAAAGTGCGTTTCATATGTACGTCTGTTCTTGTACACAATATCTCTCTCTCTCTCTCTCTCTCTCTCTCTCTCTCTCTCTCTCTCTCTCTCTCACACACACACACACACTTACATCGCGGGATTCATCTAATAGTGCTGCATGTTCCGTCTTAAGCCTCTTAACTTCGGCCCTAAGTTCGTTAAGCTCTTGAACACTATCACTTAGAATCGTAGCTTTGTCGTTCTTTGGCCTGTCTGGGTCTAGAAAAAAATACATACCAAATTTCATATGCAAATTAGTATGCATACTGTACTCACCTAAAGCACTGGCCAGCTCTGTAAACTGTTCATTAAGCTTATCCCTTCTCAATCTCTCTCTGTCTGCCTTGTGAACCCTTCTAGCAGATGCATCGTTCCAGATGATCCACCTCTCAACCTGAATAAATTTTCAAAATAAATAGAATTTTATTAATAATTACTTAAGTAAATACCCTTGTTGGTGTTGCTCGGGTTGAGGAAATTGCTGAAGGTCCTCCTCAAACTGATGCAGAGTTTGAGCAAGCAAATTACTGTGTTGGCTGTGTAAAGGCGGCAAATCTGTGGCATACAAAGCATGATCTTGTTCTTGATCAGATAACAAGGAGCTTTCAATCCATCCACTGTCTGGAATTTCCATACATAAAACCCTTAATTTCCAATCAAATGCTGCTTAAACTCATCTGAATTATGATCAAATCCTGTATTAACCATGAAATACCGTATGATCTTTGGTGAGATTTATATGGAATCCATGATTTTTTCTTCAAGATTGCAGAGACCCACCTTGAGATTGAAGCGCTGCTTTTGCCCTAAAAAGGAGAAGAAATCCGAATTTTTTTGTTTTTGTCTGACGGTTGCTTACAATTACTTATTACAAGTGTATCCTCATATATCCTTACATTTCTTACATTGCCTGTCATTGAATGTCGTCATTTAATGTACTTCTACTTGTAACTTCCTATATGTGCTTATATATCAACACACACGTACGCGTGTGCGTGTGCGTGTGCGTGTGCGAGTTCCACTTCAGAAATGACTACTTTTTTCTTTTAGTCAAGCACTTTATTCGCTAAGTGATATTATCACCATGAAGGTATGTCATAAGTCTCCATATAGTACCATACATTAGACTTGCGTGCGTGTGTGCGTGTGTGTGGTGAGAGAGAGAGAGAACGTATATATCCATAATTCACAAGGCACACGCACACGGAGTGTACCTTAATCAACATGAAGGTATGTCATAAGTCTCCATATATGTACCATACATTAGACTTGCGTGCGTGTGTGCGTGTGTGTGTGTGAGAGAGAGAGAGAGAAACGTATATATCCATAATTCACAAGGCACACGCACACGGAGTGTACCTTAATCAACAGGTGCTAATAGAATTACTAAACCGTGGTATCCTCCCATTCATCACAACCGTACGTTGTTGTTTTGTTTCCTTGTACGGTACTGATAATGCCATTGATAGCTTTCCAGCTGAATCCTCGCCGTTGAAGCCAGCCAGCCAATCTCCGCTTCCTAGCATCTATGGTGATATTCCCACCGCACTTCCATTTCTTTGATGCTAATAAAAGAATATGTTCTTCTGCTTCCTTTGACATACCCCATCTCGTTTCCTCAATGTCCTCGTTAATGTTTCCATGCTGTTTGTGTTAAACACTCGCTTAAGTGCCCTCTCTATGTTCCGCATGTCAATCCCTTTGCGAGTGAGCTCCTGTACAAAAATTCACATATGTTTGTGTATATGTCTGTCGTATTTGTAAACAAATGTGTGCGTGCGTCTGTGTGCGTGTGTGTGTAGAGAGAGAGAGATGTGTGCGATGTGTATGTGTAGAGAGAGAGAGAGAGAGACATGTCTATGTATATAGTGTCTCTCTCTTACGTATTTGATGCGCTTTGGCCCCAGCCTTTAGCGTTCCACCTCGACTGCGCAAATACTTCCGCATATGAAGTGTCACTCTGCAAACCTCTGCAATTGAAATGCTTAAAACAATTATCTTAGTACTGAACGAATATAATAATAATTTTTTAATATAGCTTATTAAATAGTTAAATAATACAGAGACTTACTCCTTCCTTAGCTCACGAAGTGTGCTTTCTATCACCTGCGAAGAATAGTTCTTTGCACTAAGTTTCTTCTTGAGCTCAGAACTTGATCTTTGCCTACATGGAACTGTGTGTGTGTGTGTGTGAAAGAGAGGGGGGGGGGGGGGGGGGGGAGAAGGCTTACCATTGACCGAGCAGAAAGATGGAATAGTTCTTAGCAGAAGATATGTCACCAGGACTATCGGATGCATTTGGCATCTTTTGTTCCTCATTCTTTCGCATAATAAAAGATACATCAATACATTGTGTGTGTGTGTCTATATACCTTCAGCAAACATGTCATCATCGTCCTCAAATTCTTCAGATTTGTGTTCACTAGTAAACTCCTCGTCTTCCGTCTCAAAATTATCACAGCCCAATCTTTCTGCTGCGTATACTTCCGGACTACATACATACGACGAAAGTATGTGTGTGTATACAGATATACATGTATATATATTTACCTCGTAGTTTTAGGCTCCTCCTTACTTTCATGTTTTGGCTTGGAAGTAATTTGCGATGCTGGAACTAAATTCAGAGCTGCAATCTCTAGAAGATCCTCCCTAGTAGAAACATTCTTCTGTCTGTTGCCTGTGAAACCTTCAGTTGCCGAATAAGAACGAAGAGCACTAGGGTTTTGCTTCCTAAATGATGCTATGGCTTCTGCAAGCTCGCTTTCCTTGGAGACGGAGGTTATTCCTACAAAATATAAAAGATAAATATGAATATACAATAACCTATGTACAATAGCAAATATAATGTTCTATATCTATGAATTTGTACCCACATGCACACACAGCACGATAGAACGCATCATCATCTCTCTCTCTCTCTCTCTCTCTCTCTCTCTATCTCTTCTCTCTCTCTCTCTCTCTCTCTCTCTATATATATATATATATCAGACCATGCAGTGAATTTCGAAACTTCTAATATGACGACAAGAATTTGTGTGTGCGTGTGAGTGTGTGACACTCCCAGGCACACACATACATAGACGTATGCAACGGAATCAGGCACACACACGCATGCCTATAAAATACCTCCATACGTGTCTGAATCACTCTCGGAGTCCTGTGAGCTGGAATATTCATGTTCTTCAGCAACTTTCTTGTCAACAAAATGCTTTGGTGGGAAACGAACACTTTCGAGTCTTACATTGTTGGCCGTTCTTGCTTCTTTGGGTATATACCGCATCAGTTTTGGTAGCTTGGATGGTTTACCGCTATTATACAGCCTAGATTGTATTCTACAGGTCTTCTTCCACTTGAAGAAAGCTGTGAATTCAAAATTTACATCATGAATTCTTAATATCCTGGGTTAACAGCAGATGCCTGGAACGGGCATTTGCTTAAGTCTGTTAATATTGTTATAATACTTTCCTTGATATTTGAATTTACATACCTTGTGCATAGTGTCGTCCTCCCAGCACACACCACCCGCTTGTGTGTACGTGTGCCATATACTAAGAAACTAGGAGCATCTCCACTGAATCTGCATAAATATCTGTAACAGTGTCCAGTTACGGTCGTATATCATAACTATATGCATTGTTATACAGATGTATGTACTTATGCACACACAAGAGAGAGACATGTGTGTGTGTGAGAGAGACACATTCTCTCTCTCTCTCTCACACACACACACACAGATGTATTTTCTAATAGAAAGTAGAAAGGTATTTTCTACTGCCTCTGTCCCAATGTGCATTGTTACATGTGTTTCTATATGTGTGTGCAAAATTCTATGGTTGTATATAATATATATATATATGCATGCAATATCATATATTTTCAAATAAATGATGTATTACTGACATGTATGTGGATGTGCGACGTAGTATACCACACACACACACACACATGCACATGAATTACCAAGGATTTAGCGCCATCGATCCACTCGCAGTGAAGAACCCTAAAAACAGAGCATAATTCTAGGGCTAACTGAAATTTACATGGCATTCACTGTTTGTAGAAATCTCTTTCGTTAGATGATTCAAAGGGCAGTAATTCACGATAAAAAGATTGAATTCATATATCAAGGCATTAAATTTCAACTGAGTGATTAGATGAGCAAAAGAATCCAAATCTTGTACAAATTCCCGGAGTCGTCTTACTGCATTTGCCCAGTATGGGCATCTACAGGAGGGAAAAATCTACAACACGACACAAGTTTTCCTTGTTGCATTGTGCACAGTACATTGCACCAACGAGGTCTCAACGATGATCCCGTTGTGGGATTTCATGGGAATAAGTGGGTACTCTTTTGGGGATTCTCTGGGAAGTCATGGGATTCTTGTTGTGTGTGTTTATTACGTCACCATCTTAATGTAAACTCGTGAGAAGATATTATTCACGGGGTCCAACACGAAAGCGCCTCTCTTTGCCACAGGAACTCTCCAGGTTTGTCTACCGTAGAAAATAATCAAAACAATTATTCAAAATACATAGTCCACACAAATACATACATTTTGCCTAGTCAATCTAAACAGGCTTTGTTATTCAACAATGCACACTGTGTTTATCCGTAATCGCGTAGTTATATCTCCTCTATGATTGAATTGAATGATTGATTCATTCTATTATTGGTTTTCTATATTTGAAATAATTTCAAAAAACCCTGTACGCACAGTTTCTTGGTTCTCTGTAGAACATATTAAGTAGTTCTTTAGTTTTCATGTATGTAAATTAACCAGTATAACGCACACACGGATAATTTAAGTTTCCTTGGAGGCTAAGTAAAGGAGCCTTTTTTATGCGTGATATATAGATAAAAGGTTCTATAAGGAACCTTATAGGGTTAATTTTTATCAAAAAAGCTTAAGCAGAATGACGAAGAGGAGTGTTGGGGATTTGAAGGAGGCCGATCTCAAGGGGAAGCGCGTGTTCGTGAGAGCGGATCTCAACGTTCCGCTTGATGCCAATCAAGCGATCACGGATGATACACGTCTCCGCGCTGCTGTCCCTACGATTCAGTATCTCGTCAAATACGGTGCCAAAGTCATCCTCGCCAGCCACCTTGTAAGATACCACGCACACACACACGGAAGGCTAACTTTTGTGTGCTTTACAGGGACGACCTAAGGGCTACACAAAGAGCTGCTGCCTTGCACCTCTTGTACCGAGGCTCTCAGAACTTCTCCGTTTGAAGGTATAATATTATTTATATATTGTATATACAGTACTGATATGAATATATACAGGTTGAGCAAGCGGAGGACTCAGTCGGCCCCGAGGTAGAGAAGAAAATAGCAGAGCTACCCGAGGGTGGTGTGTTGCTACTTGAGAACCTGAGGTTTATAAAGAGGAGGAGAAGAACGACGTGGAGCATGCCAAGAAATTGGCTGCCTTGCCGATCTGTATGTGAACGATGCATTTGGAACTGCCCACAGGGCTCATGCCTCCACTGAGGGCATCACCAAGTTCATCAAACCTGCTGTTGCAGGTTTCCTTCTTCAGAAGGTGTGTGTTAGCGCGCGCGTGTGTGTGTGAACATACATATCTAACTTTCCTACTTGTGTAGGAATTGGATTACCTTGTGGGAGCAGTCTCGAGCCCAAAGAGGCCGTTTGCAGCCATGTTGGAGGCTCTAAGGTGTCGACGAAGATTGGAGTGCTTGAGTCTCTGTTGGAAAACTGTGACATTCTCCTTCTCGGAGGAGGAATGATCTTCACTTTCCTTAAAGCACAAGGCATGTCTGTCGGATCCTCTCTCGTGGAGGATGACAAGCTTTCGCTGGCCACGGAGCTCATGGAGAAAGCCAAGTCTAAGGGTGTTAAGCTTCTCTTGCCCACTGATGTCGTAGTTGCTGACAAGTTCGCAGCCGATGCATCTAGCAAGGTATACATACATATCAGTACACACATACACAGAGACTGATGTGTTTTCTTACAGATTGTCTCGGCTTCTGCCATCCCTGAGGGATGGATGGGACTTGATATCGGACCTGATGCGATCAAGACATTTGAGGAGGCACTGGATACCACAAAGACCATCATCTGGAACGGTCCAATGGGAGTGTTTGAGTTTAAGAACTTCGCTGTTGGCACAGACGTAAGTGTACATAACACACGTATTAACACATATTAACATATGTGTGGATTGTTACAGGCAATCGCACTTAAGCTTGCGGAGTTGAGTGACAAGGGCGTGACTACAATCATAGGTGGTGGAGATTCAGTGGCTGCTGTGGAGAAGGCTGGTGTTGCAGACAGAATGAGCCACATATCAACTGGGGGTGGTGCCAGCTTGGAACTTCTTGAAGGCAAAGTGCTCCCTGGGGTCGCTGCATTGGATGACTCCGCATAGAGAAAGTACGGAGTTTAATTGATTTTTTGCTAAAAGAAAAATGTTAAACTTTAACGAATGTTTTAATAAATAAGTACATATATATGAGAGAACTCAACTGTTGCATATAAGAACTTTGAGTACATATTGGAGTTAACCCCCGTACTTGGAAGCTAACCAGGCTTTCTCGATGACAAAGGCGGTGAGTTCCTTGAGAGTGGGGGCATTGGCAGTTAGCTTCATGGATATTAGAGCATAATGATACCCTGCTTCTGACCAAACATTGAAAATCCTAAAAGGGAAATGTGTGACTCCACTCCCTCCCAAAATAACAGAGTTGATGACTTCAGATACTCGTGCATTCCCATCCAAGAAGGGCTGAAGACGCCGGATGGACCATATGGACCACGCTGTAAGCTCGCAGGCAGGCAGAAATCTGTCTCTCACTGGAAGCTTATGGATCCTTGCCATCTCCATATTCAGCTTGGCCAAGTAGCCCATCAGTTGAGCCTCCGCTTCCTTGTCTCTGTACCCTGTCATGCAATATGTATGTGTGTGTGTGTGATTGAACCCAAGAAGCTTACCTGCTGTTGTTGATGAATTGCCAACAACTTTGAGCTGAATCTGAAGGAGATCGTCCAAGCTTACGGATGGAACAGGTAGCAAGAGACGTTCTCGGGCATAAGACATGGCATCGTAGAGTTGCATGACTTCATTCATGTCCTCCTCGGGAAAGTTAACGTTTGGAATGCATCCCTTGATGAATTCTGTCTCGCTGACAGGATGGAGTGGTATTCTCGTATGCTTAATGAGCTCTCCAGATGTGTCAACAAAATGAAGGAGTCGCCATGATGGGTGAAAACTAGCTATTTTACCTGTTGTGTGTAAATTTTGCATCTCCCTTACCATTTGTGACGTAGTTGGTTCGCTGCCCGACCTCCACCATGGCCTCTCCAGCAGAGTGGAATCGCTATACAACCCCAAGAGCAAAAGCAGAGACACCAGAAGTCTCATACCAAAAACCCTATCTAGGGCAAAATTGTTTCGAGCAATTTAAATACTAAAATTCTGTACAAACCCTATAACAGGGGCTCTGCTATTAGGGTTAACAGATGGTAACACGATGTTATACCTTGTTTGAAAGGAAACGGGTTTCGAACAGGCGATGTTGGCGATTGCGATTCCCGCCTGAATTTGAAATGTACAAGCTATTTTTAGAAGCGAATTCTGCGCGCCCTTGGACGAAGTTTGAATGTCGCGGAGAGGAGGACGAGGAAGGAGAGAAGCGGCAACGCAGGGCGATGGATCTCTTGCGACTCTTCCTGGTAAATCTCCATTCCCTGCGGTTCCTTAACTTGTTTTCATGTGCGATGTGTAGCCCGTGGAAACGGCAATGTACGTGGAATCATTCGCTGTCTCACAGCAGGATTGCTTGTGCTCATCATCCTCAACATAGCTCATCCAGATTCACGATCTCTTATGGGAGTGCCGGAGTTGCCACCGTGGAGGGTTGAAGGACATGAAGCAGAATGGCACGTTGGGATCACTACATCGCAAATGCTGGAGGACCTTGTCAAGGCAAGAAAGAGTGCGGTCCCTCATCAGCTTGCCGCTGTAATACTGGACAAGTTAGATGCCGGGAACTTTACGGTGGACGATCTGGCTACTGCTTGTGCTCTTGCTCTCGGAGACGAACCTCTGTATTGGCGTGTTTTACCAGCCAAAACTGTTACCTTGGACGGCAAGCGTGAGCTCTACTTCAACCCACCGGAGACAATACGTGATGGACTTTATGCCTCAGTGGGAGAGTTGATAGTCAAGGTATGTTAACTCTTAACATACATGTATACATATACGATTAGATAATTCTGTATGTATGTAGTGGCTCTACTACGAGAGCGAGGACATGGACATAGAGCGGTTGATGCGGAAGTTTCAAGCCAGTGGCCAGTTTTTGTTCGAGTTTCTCCAGATACACCCCTTCTTTGACGGGAACGGACGCTGCAGCCGGGCTCTAGCTGGTAAGCAACATGTCTCTACATTTGGATCTTTAACAGGTGCAACAGGATGGATGCTGTGGAGAGACATCGGTTTCATGGTGAAGCTCCCTGAGCCAGACAAGCAGACAAGGAACACAATGGCTGAGATGTCTGTAGCTCGTTACCTGATGATATGGACAAGACGGAAGGTGACCCGGCACTCTTCACTGCTTTCCTCATCGACTGTGCTTGGGAGCCAGCACTGAGCTCAATACAGCTTTACTTTCGCAAGTTACTACTTGTATATGTCTCTTATCGTGAAATGAACACTTTTTTCTTTGTTGGTTCGTTTATTATTCACCCATCTCTTATGCATACTCTTATGTAAATTAATGTTTTTTTATTATAAATCTGTGGACTGCACTACGTATGTGTATAAAAATTTAGATCGTTATATATGTGAATAACTGGGTTTAACACGCAAGAATACAACTAAAAGTTTAAAATGTTTTAAATAAATTGTATTTTTTACCATATGAGAAATTGAGTAGGTCGACGTTACAATACCTGGTATTGGAACTTTTATAGCTTCATGCCGACATGTCGTGACCGTGATTTAAATTTAAAAACTGTATTTATATTAATTAAGTTTGAATTTAATTAAGTGTAGTTTAATATAGTTTAAATAGATTAATTTAACCTAATTTAAGCCATAACTGTAAATTTTAATTTGTTACCACTTATTATTAATTGGACTATTCAGATTTGTCACGTATATATTTTGATTTTATAATTATTTTTAAAATATAATTCAAAATTTAGGAAGAGAGTGTATTTTTTAAATTTTAAACCATAGTTGCATAGTTTAATTTAAAATATTATATTAAAGACATTACATTATATATATTATATCCATAATGATTTTTGATTATACTAAGTCTGTTTGCGAGATTTACAGTTGAAACTGAATTTGAAATTGAATTTTTTGAATCCTTTACAACTGTTGAAATTAAATTCTTTATAGCCATTGATAAGATTACTCACACTCACTTAGTAATCTTACAATTGTTTAAGTTATAATCTAAATATTTTAATTTGTATTTAAAATTAGCAGTGGGATTTTTATCTTCAAACATAAATCCTACTGTTGATATAGCCATTAAAATTTAAAAATATAAAAATTCATATTTTTATAAATAATATTGTTAATGTCATAATGAATTCATTATTATTACTTTTAACTTACTTTTTCTCATAATCTATTTCCTTTTTATTTAATTCTTTTTTATTTTTATTATTGCTCTCTTTCTTAATCTTAAATATTTAAGTTATTAATAAAAATTCTTTATAAAGAAATATTTATTTATATAAGATAAAGAGAAACTTTTGAAATTTAATACCATCGTTAGAAATTATACATATATTTATTAAATAATGTGTTCACCTGTACTCTCACTTATAGTATAAAGTTTATACTGTGAGTAGAGGTTTTATAAATGTATGTAAAGTTTATACTTTTCATATATTTATAATTGCAATAAATACCTAATGTGAAATATTCGAAATAATTTCATACTCAAATGTTGTTGTAAAGATGTATAGTTATGTTCATTTTTTCTAATGTCCAAACGTTATATATGGTAATGATATCAAAATGTGCAGTCTGCCCTAAAATCTAGGGCAGATGACAGGGGAATCACGGAAGGCGCATGCGGCGCTTGTGCTTGTGCAGCTCGCCTATGGTGGCTATCATGTCATCACCAAGCTCGCATTAAGCGCCGGTATGAATCAGATCGTCTTCTGTATGCTCCGTGATGCCGTTGCCATCACCATTCTTGCTCCAATTGCGTTCTACAAGGACAGGTTCGCGTGCGTGCGTGCGTGCGTGTGTGTATCATATATGAAATGATACATTATGCATAATGTGGAGTGTTTATCAGGAAAATCAGGCCGCCACTGACTCGGCAGCTCCTATTATCGTTTTTCTTCCTTGGAATGACAGGGTGAGCTTATATATAAAATTATTCAGAATAGTTTATGAATAAAGTTTTTTACAGGGTCTTTGGAAATCAGCTTCTTTTTACACTTGGACTTAAGTTGACATCTCCTGCTTATGCTGCTGCTCTACAACCTGCAATTCCCGTCTTCACGTTTGCGTTAGCTCTTTCATGAGGTATGTGCATGTCATATACACACACATGTGTATATGCATTCGTAAGTTTGTAAAGTTTCACACTAATTTAATTTTTATGTTTTATGCAGAACAGAGAGTGTAAACTGGCAAAGATACGATGGCAGAGCGAAGCTTGGAGGAGTGATAATATGCACTTTGGGAGCGCTCTTTATGACATGGTACAAAGGTAACTCAAAGTTATATATTAATATCACTACACAAAACTATCACCAAATATATATCCATCATAATTCAGTGAAGAAAACCGTCTTCTAAAGTTTTAGCTTTAACTTGTGTGTGTGTGTGCCTGCCTGTGTTATGGATATTATATGTATGTACATGTACATGTGTGTGTGTGTATGTAGGCCCAGCAGTTGCAGGAGGATTTCAAAGCGTCGAGTTTCAAACGGCAATGGAAGGCAGGCCTTCACCAGAGCCAGTTGGATGGCTATTGACTGTCCTCGTCGAGCTTGGTGTTGATTTGTGGCATATTGGCATCCTCTGCCTTATAGGAAACTGCTTGTGTATGTCAGTTTATATCGTTTTCCAGGTAATCATATACATTATGTGCAATAAATTTGTATATAGTGTGTATACACACACAAAAGCATATATTTAAATATGATGTGTTCAGTTTGTCTATAAACTTGCCAAGTTCATTGCAGTCTTTGCTACTAGCAAGATATCCTGCACCGTTGTCTGTGACGGCTTACTCTTACTTCTTCGGAGCAGGACTGATGGGATTTGCCGCTATGCTTTTAGCAAGTGAGCCATCAAACTGGATCTTAACGAACTCTGAGATTTTCTGTGTCCTCTATGCTGTAAGTCATACATATGTGTATTTATAATGTATTACATTTGTATTATAATATACAATCAGATTTGCGTATGAACTTACACAATACTTGTACATATATGACAGGGAGCAATTGCATCTGCATTGAACTACGGACTGCTAACATGGACGAACAAGCAGCTAGGACCTTCCTTGGTGGCATTGTATATACCTCTACAACCTTTTGCTTCTTCTATTTTTGCATATTTGCTTACGGGGAGTCCAATCTACTTCGGAAGGTATTTATATACATCTCTCCTCTCTCTCTCTCTCTCTCTCTCTCTCTCTCTCTCTCTCTCACACACACACACACACACACACACATGAAATATGATTTTTTTTTTTCCCAGCATTGTTGGAGGGGACTTATAATTACAGGACTGTATTGTGTGACGTGGGGAAGAGTAACAGACAGAGAAGCTGGCGATTTCTCATAAGAGAAAGATAACCGGTGGAGGTATCCTAAAGGGGATATTCCGTTAACGGGTCTTTGTACAGGTTACTAGACCCCAAGGGTGTAACGCAACTGCCTGTGTCTAGGTCGTGGGGGGACCAATGAGTGTGTTTTTTTACTTTCTGTATAACTTAGTAGCTTGTTAAACTTGAATAGGTTTATCTCATTATGTTTTTATTATTATTTTTTAACTCAATAATCCATGTTTTCATGTAATAATCTGCATGTTTAATCATTTGCATAAAGAAGCATTTGCACTTTGCATTTTCTCCATCCACTTCTGAACGGTATATCCAACGAGCCCGCTCCGTACCGTGGAAGTCCGCTACCTCCTTTTCGAAGCGCCGGAACGCACAGACCAGCTCACATTGATCGGATTTGTGTATCGGACACGGTCGTGCTCGAGGTGTACCCGGTTCAGAAGTCCGTACTGGAGCCTACAGTACTTGTTAATTAATCAATGCCTGTTTAATCTCATCGGTTAAGGTTACACACACACGCACACACGCGCACGCGCAAGTGTAACTTAATATTTCTATCTATAAGTTATATACATTTCCTTTTACAAATACGTGTATATATCGCATGCTACATACGTGTTCCTATGCATTTGTATATGCATTATTCGTTTAAATGTACTAGTTTGTGAGTAAATTTATTCGTTGCAAATATTGTGTATGTTATATGAATAATGTACAAAAAGATAATGACAACATAAGCTTTCATAGTTAGCTGTATATGCATTTACATACAGTTGTGTATACATGTTGCATGTGTGTATCCATCTAGACCATGTAGACGTAAGTACATGTGTATGTGTGGAGAGATGTGATTTAGTATGGACTAACACTAGAAGCTGCATCACAAAGTAAAATCAAAATTAAACATAAAATATATGTATATTTTATATGTAAATTAATTTATTGAAATTTTTTGATATAATTAATGAGATTAATAATTTCAATAGTCAAATTAATAAGGGCAAAATATAAACTTAGAACTTTTATTATCCTTGACCAATTTAATAAAATAATCATTATTCATTTGAATTCTCATTCCTTATTTCATATCCATTTTTTACATATATTATAACATTTATTTATTCAAGTTCACATTTCAATAAATTTAATAAAATCATTTGAATTCTCATTTTAATTATAATTATTTTAGATCGTACCTTTTACATATACTATGTAACATTTATTTACTCAGTTCACCTTAAAAAATTTAAGTTAACACCATATTCATTAATACATTTGAATATTATTACTTTATCACGATTCATTTATTTTAATTATTTAAAAGAAAATTTCATTTTATTCTTTAAAAATTATTTTTGTTCTATTATATCTGGGTTTATTATGTGGCCTCCTTTAAAGAAAAGAAAATGAAAAATTAAAGATTGTTATACTAAGGCAATCGAATTCTTAATCAAGCTCGAAATTGTTGATTATGAAACATAAGTTGAAACAAACAGTTGTGTAATTCCAAGTTAATATAAATTTATTAATATTTTTGAGATTAATTAACACTTTCAATTAATATGGAAGCTCATTACTACCTCACCAATATATCTCATTCATTTTTTTAATTAGTAATTCGCCTTAATTAATTAAAAAAGGTTAATTAATTAATATAAAAAGTCTACCATATTGTTTAACTCTTGTGTGAAAGTTTATAATTGAGATTTGTTTTAAAAACATATAAAAAATAAATAACGCTTTAAAATATAATAATTTAAATTAACTTGCCTACACAAGCACATACAAATTCTAAATAAAGTATATTTAATTAATGATAAAGTTGAATGAATTCAAAAACTCTCGTTATAATGATTAACAATCCTTTTATTGGTGGTAATTAATTAATATTTAATTAATTAATAAATACTAAAAACTAAGGATGTATTTAAGAAAAAATTATATATAACAAATCATGTACACAAATAAAATACATTAACCAGAAAGGATTTTTTTTAATTTATATCCTTTAAATACATATAAATCATTTAAATAATTAATTTAATTAAATATGATTAAGGAAGGGGTTGAATTGAAATTTAGCCTCTCATTTTGTGCATGTGGTGTGCCAGAAGATAAAATGATGAATAGTATTTATATAATGACATAAATAAATTAATTAATTAATAAATCATAATCATTTAAATGATTGATAAAATCATATTAATTTTATAAAATATTGTTTTTATAAAGCAATTTTGTAGATGCCATAATAAGCATTAAGTATTATTATTTAATTTACTTTTACAAATGTGAAATAAAAACAAAGGAGATTAAAGAATGAAATTAATGTAAAAAATGTTAATTCTTAAAGAGGTTACTTTTACATGTATTTATCTCTTTCATTTTAAGAGTTAATAGTATTTTATTAAATTATCTATTTACTTTTCTACATGTATAAAGATATGAAACACTAATATTTTGATTCATTAAAGAATGATTTACATTTATTTCTTGTATATTAACTATATTCATCTAAATTTAATATTTTAAATAATAATAATAAGATGAAGTAATTAGCTTTGTTAATATTTTAACACACATTCAGAAAATTATAAGCACATATTAGTATTTTTTATAATAAAATCAAAACATCAAAAATTTGTTATTAAATTCAACCAAAACTTTTTACCAAATAATAGTTCATTGTATAAGCTAAATAATGTTATTTAAAATAATTGAAATATAAAATATATTGAAAAGTTTTTAATAGGAACTTCAAAAGTTTCTTAACAAATCAAATAATTACTTTGTAAAATAATATAAACAAGATATTTTTTTATGGTTCCCTTCTTTCTTTTTTATTTAATTATTTATACTCTTTCATTAGTTCTTAATATTATATTCAATTCAATTAAAATATGCAAATTCAAATTTAAGAGTTAATTTCTCAACTAAACTATTTTATGTAAAATAAAATATGTAATGATTACCCTCTTATCTAACTAAATACATGAAGATGTATATAAATATTTATGTGTGTATGTGTGTGTAATATGAGGGAGTCGTATGCAACCATTCATTTATGTATATTTTAGAAAAGTCATTATGTATATATTTTTTCAAAGTATACATATATGAATATACTTATGTATTATATGCATATATATAATTACTTTTGTGACATAATTTTTGGTATAATGTATTATATGTTAAAATATTAAAGAGGTGATTTTATTTTTATCAAAGCATAATTATTTTCTTTAACTAACAAAATAAGTTATAAATGATTGAAATTAAGAAATTACGTTAATAATTTAAGTTTTATTATGTTTGATTATATAGTGATGACATTATTAATTATTATTTAATGCATTTTGTAAATCGCCAAATCATCATTAACGAATTTTTCAGACAATCTTAATAAATGAGTTATTTAATAATAAATAATTATTTTTAAAAAAAATGAAAATACTAAACTAAAATCATTGAAGGTTTATATTAAAATTTTATTATGGTGCATTAATTGCATGTGTGCATGTTTGCTTATGTTTTTGTGTGTATATTTATCTTCCAATTTAATAGTACAAAAGAAGACTCATTTTTAATATAAGGTTATGGTGATTAAAGTTTTGCAATTAATAATTGAGTTATTAACTTTAAAGGTTAATGCACAAATGAATTAAAAAGATAATTTTATTATCCGTTAAAAACACAGCTAGATTCCTTAATCGTCGACTTTATTTTTAAAAATTATAAATAAATATTAAATCAAATTATTTAATCAAAAAGTAGTATCACAATTATTAAGGGTTTATTATGTTTTTGTACACAATCTTTGATTCTAAATAATTTTTTCACTAATTTATTAAATAAAAATTTATTTTTAATTTTTTACTCATAGTGCTTCATAATTTTTCAACAAAAAAAGATAAATTCATAATTTTATTAACTTATAAATAATAGCCTTAATAAAAGAGCGTTATTTACTTGAGTTTAATTTATATCAAAATTAAAATATTTAATTAATATTCAAGTCATTCCATCTCATTTTATAATTTAACAATCTTATTGTTAGAAGACAATAATTTTATAATTTAATATTTGAATCTCTTAAAAAATATTTATTATAAATATTTTATAAGAAATACCTTTCATATTTCATTAAAAACATGGACAAATATATTAATACCTTAAATAATAAAGACCATCTCACCGTTAAATTTTATTAAGATGTGTATACACCCATTTTTAAAATTTAATCATTATATAAAAATCATTTTTAAATTTTATAAAAGAGGTGAGCAAATACTTTATATAACAAAAATCATTTTATAAAGAATCAATTTTTAAGTTTTATCACATATGCATATTCAAATAATAAGAATTATTTTATATAATGAATCATTATTCTTGAGAAAAATTAAGCTCATACACCTCAAAAATTTAATTGAACATTTATATTATAATTTTAATATTTTTTTTTCTTAACACACAAGGTAATTAAAATTTATTAAGTATAATATAAATGAGGTATTATGTTTTATGATACATTTAAAACCTTAATATGAAAAGACTAATTGTTATTATAACGTGAAAACATTTTAAAATTAAACAAAGAATAAATTATATTAATTAAAATTTGTTAAGTAACATATTAAAAATGTTTGTGAACAATAAAAAATTAAGGTGTTAATGCATGTAAATAATGAAAATCAACTCATTATCGTGTCAATTTTTCAACCCTTTTAATAAAACAAATTTAAATCTAATATCTTATTGTTTATAAGATGTTTATTCATGGTTGAATAAGAATTTTCATAAAGTAAACAATATGATGCAATTACTATTTAAACTCTCATTTCAATTAATCTTACTATATGTATAATAATTACCATTAGATTAATAAATTAAATAATTAGAAACACTAGTTTAAATCTTATTACCATTTTAATTATAACAATAAACTCAAAATAATGACTTTATAATCTTTAAAGTTATTATTACATTCTCTAACTAATTGAATAAATAATAATTATTTAAACATTTATTTCATTTATGATTCATCTATATAAAAAATTTAAAATATGAAATTAAGAAAATGAAAATCAAGTCATTAAAAATTAAGTTGTTATATAAGGAGGTTTAATAAAAATATTTTGCTTCTATTAAAATTAAAAGGAAGAAAAGAAAAATATAAATTAGGTTGAAGTATATAAGAATACATGACAAAGGAATAATAATAACATATTATTATTTGACATACATCTGAAAATTGTAAGTGTCATTTGCCATCAAAAATATTATAATTTTTTTTATTTTTCTTTTTTTTATACCTCGGTCATTACTCCATATGTGTATCACTATGCTCCGTAATATGTGTTCCATATTTGAACATGTTAAAAAAAAACTATCACATATAAATCTAATCAAATTTATTTTTTCTTGAACTTTTGATGAGGTTCTGTATTAAAAATGTTTTTTCACATAAAAAGTATTAACAAAAATAAAAATAAATTATTTATAATGAATTACCCTAAATAATCATCTTCCCAATCAATACTCTTTGCATTTTTTAAACAATAAACTTATATGCCTTAATAAATCATATTACCCATTTTTTCCTTTACTTGATAAGTTATTAAATTAATCCCAACAACTTTAGTATTAATGTCTCCACTTGCACATCTCCTTTTTTTCTCTTATTCAAAATAGTCATCTGTGTAAGTAAGGGGATTAAACAAATTAATAATTATATAAAATAATGTATCTACAAACATGTTATTAAGTGCCTCAACTACTTCTTATATGAATTGTTTTAATTAAAGCTAAAGCTTCTTCATAACTATCATTAAGATAACCAACTAGTGATGGTTTTGTACATAGGATCTTAATAAAATGTAATGGATAATTTTTATTTTATATCATTAGTTGTTTGTCAACATAAAGTTATCATTTGTAAAATCGAATACAAATACTTAATGTCTATAAAAAATTTAACCTAAAAATTGTTAAGTATTTTAATTATTGTTTTACAAAGCACTTGAGATTTAAATGGCGTTCATTGACTTTTTTTAAAAGTCGTTTGCTTAATATAATTACACTAACATAACAAACAAAATAAAATAAAATAATTTAAATAATTAAAAATATAAATATTGACATAGTATCTTAAAAATTGTAAGTTTTTCATATCCTGTTCAATAGCTCTCTTTTCATTATTTTTAATATTTTAATAATGAAAGCATCACTTATCCAGCATAGATTTGCAAAAGCTTCAAAGACCAATGACATAAGTCAAATTTTTTTACAAACTCAGCAAATGTTTCTAACCTTTTATTAGACTCATTAATCCAATTATATACCTTATTTGCCAACTTATTTAACCCCGTCTTTATTATTATTAATAATTAAAATTTCCCTATAAACTATCAACCCTAACTTATCATTTTTTAACCCTTAAATACTTATCATAACATTACACTTTATGGCTACAATTACTAAATGCTTTAATATTTAAACCACACTTTTCTATCACACTAATTACAGCATTGTAAATATTAATTTTTTCTTCAGACTTCATAACTAACACTCTAATCATGTGTGACACTTCCCCCCTCAATTAGATAAGTACTATAAATTATAAGATGCCTTTCTAGTGTACAATCAGTGTTTTCATTAAAAAATAGACAATAAAAAAACATTTGCTTTTACATGTTTAATTAGTTAAAAATAAAAAATAAAATCTCTACTCTCACATATATACAAAAATTCTTTGCAAAAACTAGGTTAAGGGATGTGCAATACCTATTTAATGAAGCAATTCATAAAGAAATTTACCTAAGAAATTTACTAAGTTTTAAAATTAAATGTAAAGGTAGGTTCAGAAGTAAACAATTTTACTAGTTGATACAATATTTTTATCTTTAACATTAGTAAGTAATTCGTAACCCTTGTTCAATTGGCCCATGCACATCTCTCTTCTTGATTTTTAATATTTTGAATAAGCTAATTCTACTTTTTTATATTGAATAGATTCTTCACGTGATTTTAAAGAGAATTTAAGATAAGATGTAAAAACCTCTTTAGCAAATATATTATATGTTTTTACTCCAATTCAAAACTTATAAAACATCAACTTTAATTTTCCTTACCATTAAACATTTTGTTTTTTAATTTAATCACTTTCTAAACCTTAAACCCTAAACCCGATTCATGAATTTAACTTCTCTTTGTTTACCTTATTAAATTTTTATCTAATTCTATATCTATCTTAATATCCACTTCAACTACATTTACATCTTCCTTAAATAATTTTACCATTGTCTGTATTTTATGATTTATTACTTTTTTATCTAATTCTATATCTACCTTAATATCCACTCAATTACATCTACATCTTCCTAAATAATCTTACCATTGTCTATATTCTATGATTTATTATATCTGTTTATTTTCTCAATTTAAAGTAGTTTGCTTCATTTGGTTTGAAACTTCAAAATCTGTACGGTTCACTATAGTTATTAATAATATGCCAATTGTTATATTATACATAGAATATTGATATTTGACATTTCTATAAAATTTATTATATGTATTTTGACAAGCTTAATAAAGAATTTCTTGTCAAATGACATTGAAAACTTTAGTGACATACATAACATAAACAACATTATTATTACATTTCTAGATAAATCACAATATTATACTAATAATTACATAGTTAATTAACCATTAACTAGTCAATTTTAAATTACGACGATGGATTTGAAACGTTAATTAACCATTAAATATAACAGATTGAAATCAAAACCTTATAATTCTTTAGGATTTTTATTATATTTTTTATTTAAATCTTTATTTATATACAAATGTACAACACTTATGTCATGTCGCGCCTTTTGCGGTTCTTAAATTTGAATTAAGGTCACTAAGAGTTTAAATGAAAGTATCCAGCATGCACATGTCCTTTATTCTTCTTATGGGATGAAACTCCTTAAAGGCTAGTACGATAATACTTGTTGCTTCTTAAGGGTTACCCTTAGAGTTGAGGTTGCTGGTGTTTCTCATGCTAGAGACTCAAGCTAAAGGGTCACTTGGGACATTATTTTGATATATAAACACAGTAAATGGGATTGCTTCGGGCAGCTCCCCATACAGCGTCCAGGGGAGGCTTCGTGATCCCATACATATATAAAAATATCCATACTCATTCTTCACCTTGTCTAAGAAATAATAGTTAAAAAGAATACATGTAGATTCGGGTATACAAAAATTCGTACACACACACACACACACACAACATATAACTAGCTTATGTAAATTAATTAACCTTAATATCAAATTTCATTAAATCCTCACGGTTTACCATGTTTTAATGATATATTTGTTATATAATGTGTTCACCTACGTCACCTTCAAAGAAAGAATCACACTCTTTGGGCATTCCACATATTCCGGTGCCGCTTTATACGTGAATAAATTCTTTATTGGTGTTAAACTTGAAATTCCTGCATCTTAATGTGCCTCTGTCTCTGGCAAATCGCATGTTTCATGTGCGTCTAGTTATATTTTAAGTTTTCAACATTCCGTATTCTCATCTGCTTGTGTTTAATTTATTCCTTGTAACCCGTGAACACACAAAACAAAACGAAAGAAAACAAGCTGTTGCTGTGTGTACTGTACTCAATCTTTCATTGTTCCAGTTATCATGCTCTTTCTGCTTCACAGCGACAGCTTCATTGTATTTATTGCAAAGACTCTCATGTTGTAAGCACTTTACAGCAGGTAATATTCCTCAGTATATATATATATATATATTATATATATATATATATATATATATATATATATATATATATATATATAATAGATATTGATTTGATATGTATTTGTAGAGATGGCAGCAATACAACTCTTGGTTGTGTGATCCTGAAGAGTTTAAGGAGTTCAGTTGCTGAAACTCCCGCTCTTTTTGTGTTTGGAGACTCTCTTGTGGATGCAGGGAACAATAACTATCTCAACACGAGGTCCCGTGCAAATTTCCCACCGTTTGGGATGAACTTCTATGAACATATTCCCACAGGCCGTTTTACAGACGGGAGACTCGTTCCTGATTACATTGGTATGTACACGTGTGTGTGTGTGTGCGTGCGTGTGTGTATACTTTTTAATGCTTTTTATTACAGCCTCCTACTTGAACCTTACACTTCCCCACCTTACTTGGGGGCTGGAGACAACATATTATTAGGTGCAAATTTCGGCTCAGGAGGCTCCGGTATCCATAACACTACTGGCTCTGGAGGGGTAATATGAATAAATAAAATGTCATAAATAATTAATTAATTATCAAATTTATTTACTTATCTACAGGCTTCCTTCTCTAGGCAAGTGCAATACTTTCGTGAAGCGAAACAACGTCTAGACGCACTACTGGGAGCACATAACTCTTCACGCCTAGTCTCCAAGTCGATCTTCTATGTTACTATTGGTAACAACGATTTTGCGAATAATTACTACATAAACCGTGGATTACAAAGGAACTATACGCTTTCTCAGTATGAAGATCTACTCATTTCCGTTGTTCGTCACCAAATACAGGTTCATACAGTGTGCGTGGTTGCGTGCGTGCGTGTGTACGTGTGTTAGCATTAGCAGTCTTTCTACAGGAACTGTATGGATTGGCTGCACGTAAATTTGTGATAACATCAGTTGCAACACTCGGATGCAATCCTGCCTCTCTGTACTTATATGGGATTGATGAACCTGGACAGTGTGCAACCACATATGACTCTGCTGCTCGCTCTTACAACAAGAAACTGCAGAGTCTACTGACTGATCTCCGTTCTACCTTAACCAACTCTCACATCGTATATGCCAATCTATACGGCGTCATGATGTCAGTCATACGGAACGGCACCTCATACGGTGGGTTGTGTGTGTGTGTGTGTGTGAGAGAGAGAGAGAGAGCTGCACATATATTGTATATCTAACAGGACAAACACACTATATATGTGTGTCTTATACTAGTTTGACATATATAATTATTGCAGTCAATAATCTCAGCTTATTTGTCATCCTCATCTTATCTTTGACCACTTGGTGTTAGACATATATTAAATAAGCACATATATACGACACAGAAGCACGCACGCACGCACATGTGTGTGCATTTTGTACAGGTTTTTCGAATGTCAACGAGCCATGTTGCCCGTTTGGTGGGTACTTTGAATGCTTCATGTTTGCCCGACTTGCCAGGAGCCTTCGGAGCATGTATTTTGGGATTTGTTCCACCCGACGGGAAAGTTCAACCAATACATCGCTAGAAGATTCTGGAGAGGGGATTCCTCCGACGTGTCTCCTATGAATATACACACCTTGGCTAAGACATGATATAAGTAGCATGTATCATTGCAAATAACTGGCGTGTATCCACATTTGACGTATGTCAATGAGTATGCATATAAATATATCTGGTGTGTGTGTGTGTTAAACACGTACGCATGCATGCTAATAACATACACATATGTACATATGTTATATGTATATACGTGTGTGAAATGTATTTCTGGATTTTACCATCATAGAAAGTTCTATTTTGGACAGCTTACCGTCGTATATTTGATGACGATTCCATGGGGAGCAGTGTGCTTGACCTTCTGAAACATTCCCTCCGCACATTCTTATAACCTTCCACGAATGCATATTCAACGCACAGAGTTCGATGATCGAACTATTTTTATAACATTTATTCTCGTTCAAATGTTTATATTTTATTTCTCAAATTCTGAGTAGGTGATTGATCTGTCCTTCAAACACGCTGGAAACAGTGTTCACATAGCGTATGCATGTATATACTATTAATTTTAGATTCTAATAATAATAAATGTTTTGTTTCAATGTAAAATAATAATAAATAAATGTTCCAATTATTGTTTTCTTTAATTAAGAGTATTTTGTAATTTATCTTACACATCCCCATAATTTTACGTTGTCACGGATCGCGTTGTGTGTTTGGTACTTCATGCGTGGACTGACCCAGCGAATGGGAATTTTTAATAAATATATATGCTGGGTTTTAAGAAAGAACTCCTCAACGTGTCACTTATGAACATGGCTATGTCTCTACGTGGTTACATGCTGTTGACATTTGACGAGCAAGCCTGACCTACATATATTCTATAGAGATCTGGGAAGGACCACTGTACTCCACTGGGGCCTTGACAAGGACATCGTCCTTCGTATTGCCTAACTGAGATGTGCCAAGAAAAACTATGTGCTATTTATGTTCAACACGGTGGCCACATATGGGTACGCTTACTTGAATAAACAATTCATGTACGCTTGTAACTTGAATTTGCATGCTGCTGTACATTCATTTAAGAATGTTAGAACAGTTTCAACATGCTGAATTAAATGGACTAACTGCAGTAGAAACCCTAAACCTACACGGATTTAAAGGTTTAGGTGGTGGGAAAATAACATTCTGAACATAAAACTTGTGTGATATAGCTGTATATGTCATTGGATCTGACTATTTGGTACCCAATATATTTTATACATCCACAGCAACCCTCCTGGCTCACGACATGTGTGCTTGCTTCATACTTTAGCAAGCTTTTCCTGCAATCAATCCCAATGTATCGTACGATACATATTCACCCTACAATATTCTACCAATCAGTACATTCCCAATTTGACTCTCCGGCTACCCTAAGCACCCGCAGTCCTGCGGCCAGCCCACAACACATACGGCTGTCTGCTTGTACACGCACATAGATGTGTACGCATTTTCAAGCATAAATTTTCATTCTCACGAACATCAGAGAAAAACAAAGAGATAAGGACTGTTTTCCTACCATATCCGATCGGATCGAACCATATCATGCTTGTAGTTGTCATAGTTGCTAAAGTCGTGAATACACTCATGCACGCTGGTGCGAGAGAAAAGAAGTAATCAATTGGTATTCCTTATAGATAATATCTACTGGACTTTTGATTGCCCCATATTGATTTTTCTTTAGAAAAAGCCTAGCTAAGAGGGACCCATCAAAGCTAAGTCTGATTAAGGGTAAAGGGGGTTCTAAGGTAAAGAAAGGTAGAGCTGAATAATTCCACACATTTAAAAAAATGCTCGTTGCTTAGAATATAAGCTATGCATACCTAGAGGGATTAAGGCATTCTTAAAGAATGGCAAGAAGAACACTGGCTTCTCCACCGAGCCCACTACATATTACAGATTACAGCTTACCCTCGAATTCCAGGCTTCCGAAATTCATGATTGCAGCTGTGGCTGGTTTCATCTTTGTGTACTGCTGCTCTATATTACATTTGCAAGTGGTTCTTCTTAAGAAAATGTAGAGAAGCTAGTGTAGCTGCAGAGGACGACAACAGTGTAGCTCCGACTGAAGAAAATCTCCAGTCGATTGCAACTAAAGCACTTGCCCAGCGTCTCCGCAGCAAGATTGCAGCGGCAATTCCAACAGTGGAGTGCTCCGAACTGGCCGAGACTCGGAAGAGCCTGGAAACTGAAGCATGTGCTGTCTGTTTGAGTGATTTCAACAGGAGCTCAAATTCAAAGATTAAAGTTCTTCCCAAGTGTAACCATGCATTCCACAGCACATGTATTGATTTATGGATCTCAAAACAGGCATCATGTCCCGTATGTAGGTCCAGTCTCTTCTCTCTCGTCTTCTCACCTGGTTCAGATTCATCAGCTCAGCAGGCAGCATGTGCTGATAGTCACTCCTCGGATGACAATGTATAGTCAGTTTTTTGTACAATATTTTTTGTCAAATGTACAGTTTTTTATACACTCTGTTTTCTCGAAGCACATGTTCAACTAACATTGCTGGCAAGCATGTTGCATACAAGAACGTAAGGAGAGGATGAACCTGCAAGCTCAGCTGAGAGAATCTCAATACCAGTGCTTCTTCCATGTTCAATCTCCCCATGAAGACCACATGAAGACAGGAAAGCCACTGAGGTAGTTGCATCAGGAAGAAATGGCATTGTGCACATAAGCTCTTCTGCATGTTTTGTGCAACCGGCCCTCCCCAGAACACCAACAATACACTTATAGTGCTCGAGTGGGATCAATCCAGTGGTCTGATATCATACTTATGAAGTTCGTTCGAGCTTCAAATACCAGCCCAGAATGCATACATGCACCCAGAATCGCACTAAATGTTAAGTCATCGACTTGAGCACCTTCTAGCTCCATCCTCATTGCGAATTCTAAGCTGGACTTGTAATGCGCAGCTTGGGCATATGCAGAAATCATCAAAGTCCACGATGCTGCATCCTGCTGGGGAGCCTTTGAAAATCGACACAGCAGATTCTACATGCCCGGCTTGGGCATATGCTCCAAGGATTGCGTTCCACGAAACGATGTTTCTTTTGGGCATTCTATCGAAGAAAGCTCTTGCTTGCTTGAAGTCTCCGTTTCGTGAGTAGCCTGCTGCGATTGCATTCCATGTTACGACTGTCCGTATTTCAGCATTGTCAAATGTTTTTTTAGCATCATCGAGTTGCCCCGTTTGCGCGTATCCAGTTATGATAGAAGTCCATGAGACTGCATCTCTTGCAGGCATTTTAAGCAGCAGCTCCTTAGCCTGCTGAAGAGAACCATCCTGTATATATATCTCGATCATGGTGTTCCAAGAGAATTCGTTCCTCTCAGGCATTTGGTTAAAAAGAGCTTTACCTTTCGCTGGTTGCCAGGCTTGAGAATACGCAGATAACAGCGCAGTAGTTGAAACTACAGTCATCTGTGGGATTCTGTTAAACAAATGTTCGGCTTCCCAGAGTTGAGAGTCCTGAGAGTATGCTGTAATCATACAATTCCACGGAACTATGCTTCTCTCAGGCATTGTCTCAAAGACCATCTTGGCATGAGAGAGAAGCCCAAACTGGGCATATGCTACAAGAAGTGCAACCCACGACACAATATTGTGTTGTGGCATGTTTTGAAAGACATTTATTGCTTCTGATAGCCTTCCATTTTCTGCAAATGCGGTGATCATACTGCTCCATGATATAACATCCTTCCCAGACATCTCCCTGAACAATAACCTAGCATTTTCTATATGCCCATCTTGGGAGTATGCTATAATCATGGTGTTACATGATATTGGATCCTTCACCGGCAAGGTCGCAAACAGACTTCTAGCCTCTTCTATATATCCTGCTTTAGCATAAGCATGTAACATGCACGAGAATGAAACCTCATCAACCTGTGGCATTCTCTCAAACACATTGTGTGCAGCATGCAGATGCCCTCTGTGGGCATATGCAGAGAGCATGATATTCGCAGAGAAGACGTTGCGGGTCTTCATCTTGTGAAAGAAAAGCTCTTCTGATCTCTGCGGGATTCCACATTTTGCATACATTTCGATCAGTAGATTCACTAGGTATACGTTGTTGCAGTGCTGGCTTTGTCGAATGTGGGTGTGTATTCGTTCGCCTTGTTGCAGGTCCCTGCATAATCTGATGAGCTTTGCTAGTGCCGCAATACGCTGCTCCTTCATTCATGATTTCAGAAACGCACATTCCTAGGGTTTAGGGTTTATACTGGAATAGTTTCACGCAGAACTACCTTGTGCGTTATAACTATAAAAATGGGAATATAAAAAAATATTTAATTAATTCTTAATTATTAATATTTTAGACATACATTTCTACATAAATTATTTTAAACATTTTTTTTTTATTAAAAAATGTTAATTAAATAATTAAAATTATTAATTATTAAGAAAATGGGACTATAAACATTCCATTTTAGTTACAACGTTTATTTATTTTGAAAATAATAATGTAAAAGAAATTATTTAATGAATTCATCTTAATTATTTAATAATAAGTTATTAATTAATAAAATTCTTATCTTTATTTTTACCTTTAACTTATTGATTCTATGCTTAGATTTAAAGTGTAAGGTTTAAGGTTTAGTTGTTATTCTTTTTAACTCACTTATTATCTTTAATATAATGAATTTATTTCTAAATGAAACTCTTAATTTAATTGTTATTTTTCATCTTATGAGTGCTCAGCCATTAATCAATTATTATATTTAACATAATCAATATAATTATTTATAACTTTTAAGTTAATTATTATTTTTAATTTGATAAATTTATCCTTAAATATGTTTAAACTTAATTATTTAATGAATTTAGTTGTTATTCTTAAAATGAATCTTAACCTAATTATTATTTTAAATTTAACCTTTAATCCAATTATTATCACTCATGAATTTAAAATAACTTGTAAAGTCGCAAACTGTTAAATGAAATTTAATATAACCATCGTATAGAACTTAAACGGAGGTCCATGTACTATATAAGATTATTAATTAAAGAGTGGTACATACATATTACACGATTGAGTTTAGAGCTTGTTGAAGAGAGAAAAGTTAAGGATAGTTATATACTACACACACATATGTTTTATTACGCACGTACATATATAAGCATGCAATTATATAATCTAGTCTTGACATGCGTTCATATCTGCACTGCATGTTGATAACATCTGGCGGGAAAATAAAGTTTGGAGTCAATCTGTACACTTTCATTTCAGCGTTGTAAATATTCTTGCTATAGATGTATTCAGTGTGTGTACCATACACACATTAGGCGTGCGTGCGTGACCACTGTTGTTATTGTATAACTATGCACGCTCTTTAACTCAACAAAGCCACCTTGCATTCCAGCGTGGCAGGCAATACTGTTGAACTCATTTAGGGCAAATCCCGGAGAGGGGAAGGAATATGAGGGGTGGCTCATCAGTCTTTGATGTTGACCTGGAGGATCTCTCTTCTTCCTCTCCACATTCTTGTTTCTCATTTCCTCCCCTTCGTGCAGACCTCGGACGCGGATGTGCTCTTGGAATTCAAATCAGCCACACAGATAGATCCATTTGGGGCATTCGACAATTGGGTTTTGGATCCTTCAGTGAATCACCCGTGCAAGTGGTATGGCATCCGGTGCACCGCAGCCAACAGGGTCACCTCTCTACGTCTACCACAGATGGGTTTGTCTATAGCACAAATGCCGAACAGCTTAGGCATTCTCACTGACCTCGTGTCCTTGAACTTGTCCACGAACAACATTGCTGGAGTAATCCCACCGGGCTTGGGAAGCTGTGTGAAACTTGCTCTGCTTGACTTGAGTATCAACCTCTTGTCTGGTAATGTTCCTATGGAAATCGGAAACCTAGTGCAGCTCAACAAATTGTACTTGGGTTATAACCAGCTAACCGGCACAGTTGAGTTTTTCTCCAACTTGAGAAGCCTTAGTGAGGTTTCTCTCCAGTGCAACTCTTTCTCCGGCTACCCCTTCAGTTGGATGCTCAATCTGAACAGCATAACAGTTCTCAACCTGGGTTTTAACAATTTCTCCGGAGTGATCGATGGAAGAGACCTCATCCATTTTGTCAGCATTAGAGCGTTGGATATCACCACTAACGCCTTCAGCGGGCAGATTCCGGGCTACCTTTCCAACCTCACCATGCTGGAGTATCTGGACTTTGGGGCTAACCAAATGCAGGGCTCCGTTCCAATCGAGATGAGGCTCTGTCCCAACTTGAGGTACGTGAACATGAGCTACAACCGTCTGGATGATGAGATCCCTATCCCACTGGGCGAGTTCAAATCTCTCCAAGTATTTGACATGAGAGATAATCTGCTCACTGGTCATATCTACATTGGTGGAACCACCATGTTGGACCTGCGGCTTGGTGGTAACAATGTGAGTGGTGACCTCCCGCTTGGGTTCGGCGACTTCACCAATCTTACGTTTCTTGATCTCTCCCGGAACAACATAACAGGTCCTGTTCCAGAAGACTTCACAACTCTCTCTGAGCTGAAGGTTCTCAACTTGTCTACCAACCAGATGACTGGCACTGTTCCTCTCTTGAGCTCATCGTTAGTAGAGCTGGATATGTCTGAGAATCTGTTCGAAGGTCCCTTCCCACGAGTGTTTGCCAGTTATCCCAACCTGCAGACGATAAAGATGGGGTACAACAACCTCAATGGAACTATACCTTCTAACCTCGGTTCCTCCAACGTCTTGAAGGTCCTCAATCTGTCTCATAACCACATGGCGGGAATTGTTCCAAACTTAAGCTTGGCTTTGGAAGAGCTAGACCTCTCTCACAACAATTTCCAAGGGGACATTCCTGAGGAGATTACAGATGCTGTCAACTTGCAGACTCTTCTGCTGCCAGCCAACAACCTCTCGGGAACGATACCAAAGTCACTCGGATTGTTCAAGTCATTGAAAGCTGTAAACCTTTCCAGAAATAACCTCGCCGGAGGCATTCCCCTGGCTCTCTCCATGAGCAACCTCTCTTACTTCGACGTATCGGACAACAAGCTGAGTGGAGAAGTGCCAGATACGGAAGTGATGAGGAAGTTTGTACCCCAGGGCTTCTTCCCCGGGAACGACATGCTCTGTGGAAACCCCATCACCAACAAGTGTCCTCAGAGTGCTGCCGAAGTGGGCCGAAGCGTTGATGTACTTGTTGTTTGCAATATTTGGAGCACTCATATGCTTCTTCTGCCTGATCTTCGGGCGGCGAAAGAAGGGAAAGGACGGATCCCCAGACTTTAGTTCGAGTGAGATACTGAGGATGACCAATCACTTTGACACTGCCAACTTGATTGCCGAGGGCAGCTTGTGTACAGTTTACAAAGGTGCCCTTCCTGGAGGAGAGTTGGTGGCCGTGAAGAAACTGCGGCCCGAGTACTATGGGGATGAAAAGAGATTTGATGAAGAACGACAGATGCTTTTAAATGTAAAGCATCCGAACATTGTAAGGGTGGTGGGTTCATGTTCAACGGGAAATCTCAAGGCTTTGGTCAGTGAGTACATGCCGAATGGGAACCTAAGCATGCACCTACACAACAACTTTGTAGAGAGCAGCAGTTTGACAAAGTGGAGCTCTAGGATGCATATCGCAGCAGGTGTGTTTCTTTTTTCTTATTTTTTTCATGTTCCTGTTGTTGATTCATCATAAGTTTCTAGAAGCAGGCGTTGCTCAGGGTTTGGCGTATTTGCATGGTGAATGGCAAGGAGAGAATGCCATGCACTGTGACATCAAAGGAGCAGCATTCTGCTGGATGAGAATCATAATGCCAAGCTCAATGATGTTCGGCTTCTAAAGGCTATGGGGGACGTAAACACGGGTTGGAGCTCGGGTTGGAGTGGATATAGGCCACCAGGTGTGTTTGCACGTGTGTGTGATCAACGCTAGATATGTCTACAAATATATAATGTGAAACAACGTTTGCAATTCGTCATAAACGAGTTGTGTATGTAGATCTCACTCATTAATGCAAAGTGTCATGGATGCGTGCACACACACACGCACACAGTTAGTTATGACACTAACTTAAATAAAATTTGGTTGGACAGAATATTCACCTGCTGCTACTCCAACAGTGGCTGGAGATGTATATAGCTATGGGACTCTTATGCTTGAGCTTATTACCGGAAGGAACCCAGAGTTCGTGGGGCAGATGAGAACCAGGGCCTTCATGAGTTGGTGAGAAGTGCATATCCGAACAACCTGTTAACTGTTGTGGACCGCAGGCTGCTGAACAAGGATGCTCGGCTGGATAAGATTGTAAATTGCATGAACATTGGCTTGCAATGCACAACTGAACAGGCGGAGGGAGGCCCAGCATGCAAGATGTAATCCGAATGCTTGACTTGAGACTTGATTTGCATTTGAAACGGTTATAAGAGTGATATGTGTAACCGTCTCTGGATAAGGATAAAGGTCTTTGACCTCTCTATGTAACTGTTAAAGACTTACGCGAGTATGTAGTGTGTGTATATGCCTCTGTATTATACATTTGTGACACGTGCATACCCAATTACATTATAGAAAGATGAGAATGTATATTTCGTGTGTGTGTGTGTGAGAATGTATATTTCGTGTGTGTGTGTGTGTGATTTAACATCTTTGTGCTTATAATAAGTGTATAGTCTATGCGAGAATGGTGGGAGTCTTAGGAAAGCTGACATTATACATACAGAACACACACACGCACACATATTGTGACAAATATGAGCATAGGTGTATTCTGTGACCTTTAAAAACATGAAACAATGTTTGGTTCAGTGTTAGAACACTAGCCTCATAATTCTCTGGCGTCGTTACTTTTACCGGTGGTGACCACATTTTCATTACTACGGGAGAGGTAGGTTCTGATTATACACACATATGTGACTGTAATCGCGTTCAGGTTCCCCTAGATCACCGACTACCCAGAGGATACCGTCACCGACAAGAACGGACGACAGTTGAACTGCCTCACCTTCTTCGTTACCGTGCCATAGGTACTTGCCCGTCCCCGTATTAACCACTGCAAATGTGGGAGTACCATTGATGTCTACTGTAAGAAAGTGCAACGTCCATTTCTGCTGGAAAATAGATACTTAAACAATAAACCTTCAATCCTATACCTTACCTGGTTTAGATCATTGTCGTTTATAACAGTCATGGTAACATCGTTTCCCGCAGCAGTTAAAGCAAGTTGCCCAAGACCCCATTTACATTGAATCATGAATGAGACTTCAAAAAACAAAACACACTTATAAAGAATATTAAATTTAAACGAACTTATGTTAAAGAAATATCTGGACAATAGGTGTTTGGCTGCTCGCACGCACACACACACACACATACACACTATCAAAACACACAATTAGAGAGAGAGAGATTTTAAGTATCTTAAATTTAAACGAACTTATGCTAAAGGCAATTGATTTTGGCTGCTCTGTTTCTCTATCCACGCACACACACAACTAAATATGGTGTATTCAAGTGTGCATGCATAGTGATGGATAAATAACAAGTGTGATGTGTTACAAATGGGCACGGACATGCAACACGCACATGCACACACGCATTACCTGTAGGTAGATCGTCTCCTTCAGCGAAAATCATGTAAAACATAAAAATGAAAAACCTAAGAAAATACATGGTGCTTGAAAGAACTAAGTTACTACACGTACACACACACACATATATATATAGATATATATTTATATTTTCATACATGAACTCAAGAAGTGTGACTTCTCTAACAACTACACAGGAATCTTTTGTGTGGGTTGTGTGTTCGCAGATAAATTAAACACAAGCACGGAATTGCTGAAAACTTAAATATTTAACTAGAGGCACATTAATGCAGAATTTCTGTAAGTTTAACACGAACAAAGCAATTATTCACGTATAAAGCCGAATCCCCAAAGAGTGTGATCTTTTGGTGTTTGTGAACACATCATATACTAAATTATGGATTAAATAAATTAAATTTCAAACTCACACGCACATGCATGCCCTCACACAGTAATAAATGGGGTGTTACACACGCATACACAAACACAAGAAAGTGTAGTTTTGAATTTCTCTTCAAAATTTATTTTATAAGGTTTATAAATAAATAAAAAATAAAGAAAGTAAGAAGATTCTGTTTATGATGTGTGGGTGTAACTTTTATATTCAATATGCTTTGGTAGTTAATAAATATAATAATATTAGAGAGAGAGGAAAAAGACCATTAACAAAAAGAAAACAATAAAAATGAAACTAACAAATTCATTATGGAATTATGTTATTTTTAATATAAAATTTTAAATTTATTACGATTTAATTTTAATGTTTAAGTTAACAATGTTCGAAGATAAATATTCCACTGCTAGTTTATAAATTTTAATTTTAAAATTTAATGTTAATATATTTCATTTATAATATGCTAAATTAAATTATGTAATACATATACAAAATATACTGATATTTTTTATTTAAAGTGTAGTAGACCTAAATAATAAAAAGGCTATTATAGTAAGGTTTTAAAAGGACATCGCCCTAATAAAAAGAGAGTTGAAATAGAGATATTGAAGCCCTATTGTACATGTGGTGACAGTGACATTTGTATCTAAGGCTACTTGTTAAGTGAATCTTGGTAAGTGATCGAGCTAGAAAATCTTAAGTTATATAGTAAGGAATAATTTTAGGATTAATCTTAGAAAATATGAACATCAGCATAAAAGGGTTATATGTAATGGTAATTTTGACAATAGCAACAATTGTTATAACAAAATACTCAACTTTACTTCCTCATGCTATTGAGTTCACAAATGATCCTTGTCAGAGCAAGCGCATCTTTATACACAACCTTCCTTTAGAATTCAATACAAACTTGATCAAACTTGCTTGTGAACACTCAATTTCACTATGTAATAATAGTCTACTCAACGATGGTTTGGACATCCTATGCTATTGACTAATGGAACTTCTTTTCAAAAATTAAACATATCAACGTGTAAGCTTCTCCCACTATCGTCTTGGTATCAAACAGGTCAATATAGCTTAGAGCTTTTCATGCATAAGCGAGTCAAAAAACTACAAATGTATAACATTTAATCCGGAACATGCTGATCTCTTTTACATTCGATTTTACCCGGGCATTGATATATTTCCAAAGTTATTCACGACAAATGGTCATCCCTCTCTACAGGAAGCGGAAGTGCGTGATCGTCTTGGCGAAAAGCTGATTATTCTTCTCAATGATAACCCATATTGGAGAAGACACAAGGGAAAGATCATATATTAGTTATAGGAAGAATCTCACGGGATTTTCAACGGAGACTTAATAATAAATTCAAGAATGATTGGGGCAATACACTATTTAATCTACCTGAGATGAGGAATGTGGTGAAATTGATTATAGAACGTGATCCACACGATGACTCTCAAATTGGGGTACCATATCCAACTGGGTTTCATCCGAGTTCGGATTTAGAGATGGAAGAATGGATTAATATGATTTCACAATCTCGAAGAAAGTATTTGGTTTCACTTGCTGTAGCTCCTAGACCTACAAATGCAACATCTAAAGCTATAAGAAAGGCTGCAATGATAAGAAAAAATTTATGGGAACAATGTGAGGTTCATGCTGACAAATGCTTGTTAGTTGATTGTCAAAAAGTGAATTGTGAAATGAATCCCCAAGTGGTCAACTGCATGGCTATGGACTCTATCTTTTGTTTCACACCTCCAGGAGACAGTTCAACTAGAAAAGGTTTCTTTGATAGTCTTCTTTCTGGGTGCATTCCAGTAGTGTTTAATAAAGATGCAGCAAAAACACAATATGTTTGGCATTTACCTGTGGACTTTCGAAAATATTCCATAATGTTTTCAGAGGACAAAGTTGTTAATATCATTGGGGAGCTTGAGAGGATACCACCACATAAAATCAAACACTTGCAAGATAAATATTAGGGGTCTCATTTCTCGAATTATTTATGCTAATTCTAGCATGAGTACACCTGATGCCTTCGACATCATTCTTCATAACTTATTGAAGAGGATTGGGTCAATTCGTAAAACAAGGTTCCTTAAAAATTTTGGTATATAAAATGATTTGATGCATTGCTACTCCAGATTGTTTATCAATACACATTAGAGGCAATGTCTACATTCATATTCATATTTGTAGATGTTAAATTATTAATTATATATTATTAAATCTAATTATATACAAGCATAGATATCTTTTAAATATTAAAGTTAAATTTTAATTAATTGTATAAATATTTAATTTATTATCATAAAATATTATAATATATAATGTTACTGTTGAAACTTAGCTCAATGATGCATTTCAATTTAAGTGTGATATTTCAAAATAATGGGGAAGTTCTCCTTTTAGGGCCAAAGTACCCATCCAACTTCTTTAGTTTTATTTATTTCTAGAGAATATATAGTAATCTTTTTCTTTAAAAACTATTCTATTGATTTAAAATAATTCATATAATAAAGAAATTTCTAAAGTTAATGAAAATTTGTATTAACCTGATAGATCCATGCATTATTAGTTAGATGAGATTGATATTGAAGTTTATACAATCAGTTGGAGAGGGAAAATTTAAGTGATGCCTATATAAATGCTTGCACACATATGTTTTAATACATCTATTATACACATACATATATATAAGCATATATCTACTAGAATAACATACTATATCCATAGACCAAAAATGTCTATACAAATGATAACTCCAAACTATCAGTTTACAAAGCCAATTTGTAAGCAATATTGTTAAACTCATTTAGGACAAGTAAATACCTAAAGGACTCTCTTCTTTCTCTCCACATTCTTATTTCTTTATTTTGGAGGTTGATTGTTGTTACCTACTGTACTATGTTGATGGACCCTACATGTAGTGAAAAACAACCCACTTACCTTTTAGAAAACCCACCCTCCTTTTGACATTCCAGTTAGATGAGTTTGACATGTTAAATAGGGTTAGAAACACCCCTAGGGTTGCCCTAACCCACGCCCTAAACCCCACCCCCTTGGGTAGGGTTTAGGGTAGGGGTTAGTGTGCAAAACTCATCTCATTAACTAAAGGGCTGGCATTTCGTGTCAGCCCACTTTATAGGAAGAACATAAATAAGGTAGAGTATGAGTAGGAGAGCTCATGGGTTCATGACTGAGTTTGTTACTCTTTTGCCAGTGCAAGCTTTAACTTGTGTCATTAAGGTACAACCCTCTGTTGTGCCACCCTAACTTCTAAATGACAAGGTTACGTCCCACTTTTGGGGTAGCTCACCCTTAACGTTGGCGAATCCATGCATGGAAGATTTTGTTGGAATGCACGTTCCAAGAGGTAGAAGTTGAGGCTTGTCTCTAGCCTGCTTTTCCACATCAAGCTAGGTGTAGCACTTATGGCCAAGCAAGGCGCATTCGTGTCCTTATCCAATTATGGACATGGAATCTTGTTTGACAGGTTCACATTACCCAATTCTTGAGGGTTCACTAAGGGGTTCTATAGTTGGCATTTAGAAGCCCGTTTGTGGCACTTAGTGCAACTCTTGAATCTAAGGGTTATGGCATGATAGCCCACATCGTAAAAGGCAATGTCACATGGAGATGTGACACTGGACTAGATGTCACACGATACAATGCCTGAGACACCTTTGGGGTTGTGTCATGGGTTTGCTGCCAAGGGGTTAGATACTCTAGCAAACAGGCATGTTTGTGCTCGCACTAGGGTGTTAAGCCTTGGGCATTTGCTAAAGGGAGGTTAGGTCTCGTAACTATGTGTGCTTTGGCACACTTGGCTTCTCCTTAGGATTTAAGGGTTGAATAACCTAAACTCATTAGTAGAAGCCCTATCATGAGACATTCGCAAGGACATGTACTTAAGGTTATCCAAACCTAGCCTTGGGGAGTTTGTCATTAGTAGAAGCCCTATCATGAGACATTCGCAAGGACATGTACTTAAGGTTATCCAAACCTAGCCTTGGGGAGTTTGTTTAGCAAAACACTCGTGTTTGCCTATGGCTCACACTCGTGTCCTCACTATGAACTAGCCCTAAGTCTAGGGTATAACTTGGCCACTTAAACCCCTAGGGTTAGTCATGGTTCAGGGTCGGGGTGTACTCCCGGATGAGGGTGATCCTTCAAGGGGTAAGTGACGATGCCTTTAGCTTTGTCATGGGGCATGTGTGAGACACATTTCCTTTGTGGGGTTAGGGCATGAGCCTGTTTAGGTCTACTGGGATAGGATCCTAAAGTCTACTCGGGATATCCTCTAGGGTTCGAGGGATGGTCATTCTAAGGGACTTAGGATAGGACTTTAAAACTTCTATTTAACTAGGCATCTGAGTCAGACTCTTAAGGTCATCTTAAAAGACTTAGCGTTGCTCACACATGAAATTGACGTCGGAAGGCCATTTGGCGGCCACGTGTTGCCACATGTTAACCCTCTGGTTAAACCTCTGATAAATAGATCCATTTGAATAATTGAGCTTTGGATCCTTCGATGAACCACCCATGCAAGTGGTATGGCATCTGGTGCATCACAACCAACAAGGTCACCTCTTATGTCTCCCACAGATAAGTTTGTCTATAGCACAATTGCCGAACAACTTAAGCATTCTCATGGACCTTGTGTCCTTGAACTTGTCCACAAACAACATTGCGAGAGTAATCCCACCGGGGTTGGGAAGCTGTGTGAACCTTACTCTTCTTGATTTGAGTAGCAACCTCTTGTATGGTTGGAAATAAGAAACTTACAAGTTGTACTTGGGTTATAACTAGCTAATCGGCATAGTTGAGTTGCTCTTCAACTTGAGAAGCCTTAGTGAAGTTTCTTTCCAGTGCAACTCTTTCTCTAATTACAATTACCTCTTCAGCTGGATGCTTAGCTTGGGTAGCATAATAGTTCTCAACCTAGGTTTCAACAATTTCTCCGGAGTGATTTTGATTCATTTTGGCAGCATTAGAGTGTTGGATATCACCAGTAATGCCTTTAGCAAGGGTTCCAATCGAGATGAGGTTATGTCCCAAATAGAAGCATCTAGATGATGTCACTGGGCAAGTTCAATCTCTCGAATAATCTGATATAAGTATGACACTCATGCCACCTCACCTACCATGTCATCCATCTAGTAGATGTAGGGTGGCGTCTACTTGTGAGAGCATGTATATATTCTATATTCATGCTATGAAAGGTGCTCAAGCATTCCTCCATTTTCTTTAACATGGTATCAAAGCTAGGTTTTAGTTTCTAGGATATGGGGATGGAGATCACTAGTGAAAAGACTAGCAAGAAAGATGAACCCCTTGATGGAGAGAATATTTCTTAATCCAAGAGCACAACATTGGTTAAGAGGGGACAATCACATAGGATGGAGGAGTCATAGTCATAAAGGAGCACATCACTAGTTAAGGGGGACAATCACATAGAATGAAGTAGTCACAGTCACAAAATACTTGAATACATGAATTTACTTTCTTATTTGCAAAAATGTGCATGCCACAAGGAAAGTGGTGCCAAGAAGCCCTAGGGTTGTAGGGTTGTGAGCCCTAAGATGGGTTGTATCATGCTATAAGCCCTTGGATGAGCACATTAAATAAGAGCACAATTTGCAGGTTGATTGGGCTAATTTAGTCCTGAAGCAATAATTAAATATTGATCTTATTTTTGGATGTTCAAGCATAGACATTTTTGAACCATTAGTGTTTAGAAAGAGTAGTATTTGATTTATTTAGTGGTGATAAGTGAGGGGAAGTGTTGAAGTATGACACTCATGCCACCTCACTTGCCATGTCATCCATCCAATATATATAGGGTCACATTTACTCATTAGAGCATGTATATATTTTGTATTCATGTTATAAAAAGTGTTCAAACATTATGCTATTTTATTAACATGGTATTGGAGCTTTAGGCTTTGGTTCCTAAGACATGTGGATGAAGATCACTAGTGAAGAGACTAACAAGGAGGAAGATGAGTCACATGATGGAGAAAATATCTCTTGATCCAAAAGCTCAAATTTTCTTAATTAAGTGCGTGATTCATCGTTCACATCATCGTCCACATAACTTTCACATATTTAAGACATGGTATTAGAGCCTTGGGCTCTGGTTTCTAAGATATGTAGATGAAAATCACTAATGAAGAGAGCTCAAATTTGTCAAATTTACTTAAATGTTTACATTAATAATCCTATTTCCACCGTAACCAATACCAAAATAACTGAGCTTGTTATTCTTTTATCGGTGAAAATTAAGTTTGTGTTGTTAAGGCATAACTCTCTATTATAACCAACAAGAAGGAGGATGAGCCCTCGATCAAGAAAATATTCCTTGATGCAAGAGCTTAACTTTTCTTTATTGAGTGGGGAGTGTGGGTAGGTTTCTTGTGAATCAACAAGGTACACTTATAGCTATTGTTGGAACAAGAGCACTCCTCTATTACTGTTGTGCTACTACTGAAAGGGTGCTTCTTGTTGTTGAAAATGTTGAAGAAAGGATCACATTTGAGTGGGGGAGATTCAGCAAGATGGCTGATTTTTTTAGTTCCAGAGGGGTCTTCATACAAGCTGGGCTGTGTCCAAGCTTGGATACCCTAGAATGTGTTGCCATTGCTGCTATTCAAGACCACAAAAGATGATGATTTCAAAAGCTCAGCTTTTCTTGGCTGTAGGTAGATTTCTAGTGGTTAGCTGTAATTTTTATTTTTCTTTTCTGATCCAACCTTTGCATGTTGATCTTGACTGGACATCTGAGCTGGGACACAGGTTGGGTCTGGAGAGTCACGACTCTCACAATATATGTTGAAGATAGACACTCCCTATGACACAAACCTACGTGGCAATTGTGCCACCTCATAGATCCACAAAGTAGGTTAAAGACACGTCTCTTAGTTATGTATATTATGCTATAACCTATGTGGCAATGGTGCCACCTCATAGATCCACGTAGTAGGCTAAAGACATGTCTCTTAGTTATGTATATTATGCTATACTAATATCTGAGCCATATATCTATTCATTGTCCAAACAGCTTTACGAAACAACGGAATGCTCAAGCACCTTTCACAACGTGAACATGGAATATATACATGCTACTGTGACCAGACGCTACTGACATGGCATGAGTGTCGTACTCCAACAATATCTACATTGGTGGAACCACCACGTTGGACCTGAGGCTCGGTGGTAACAATGTGAGTGGTGACCTCCCGCTTGGGTTCGGCGACTTCACCAATCTTATGTGTCTCAATCTCTCCTGAAACAACATAACAGGTCATTTTCCAATTCTCTCTGAGCTGAGGGTTCTCCACCCAGATGACTGGCACTGTTCCTGGAGCTGGATATGTCGGAGAAGGTCCCTTATCTCAACCTGAAAGATAGGGTACAACAACCTCAATGAAACTACTGTACCTTTGAACCTCGCAACGCCTTGAAGGTCCTCAATCTGTCTTATAACCATGTCAACTTGCAGACTCTTCGGCCAACAACCTCTCCAAAACGCACTTGGATTGTTCAAGTCATTGAAAGCTGTAGAGCTTTCCAGAAATAACCTTGCCGGAGGCATTCCCCTGGCTCTCTCCATGAGCAACGTCCCTTACTTTGACGTATCGGACAACAAGCTGAGTAGAGAAGTGCCAGATACGGAAGTAATGCGGAAGTTTGCACCCCAGGGCTTCTTCCCTCGGGAACGACATGCTTTGTGGAAACCCCATCACTCCTAAGTGGGGCGAAGCGTTGATGTACTTGCAATATTTGGTGCACTCATATGCTATTTCTGCCTGATCTTTGGGCGGCGAAAGAAGGGAAAGGACGGATCCCTAGACTTCAGTTCGAGTGAAATACTGAAGATGACTAATCACTTTGGCACTGCCAACTTGATTGTCAAGGGCAGAGCTTGTGTACCGTTTACAAAGGTGCTCTTCCTGCTGGTGGTTGTGAAGAAACTGCGGCCCCAGTACTATGGGGATGAAAAGAGATTTGATGAAGAAAGACAGATGCTTTTAAATATAAAGCATCCGAGCATTATAAGGGTGATGGGTTCGGGAAATCTCAAGGCTTTGGTCAGTGAGTACATGCCGAATGGGAACCTAAGCATGCACCTACACAACAACTTTGTAGAGAGCAGCAGTTTGACAAAGTGGAGTACTAGATTGCATATCACAGCAGGTGTGTTTCTTCTTTCTTATTTTCTTTTATGTTTTTGATTCATCACAAGTTCCTAGAGGGTTTGGCATATTTGCATGGTGAGTAACAAGGAGACAATGCCATGCACTGTGGCATCAAAGGAAGCAGCATTCTGCTGGATGAGAGGCCTATATCCACTTCAACCCGTGTTTATGTCCCCATAGCCTTTAGAAGCCGAACATCGTGGCGCGCGTGTGTGTGTGATAATGTTAGATTAATGTGAAACAACGAGTTGTGTATGTACATCTACACACACCCCGAAGTGTCATGGATGCGTGCATGCAACGCGCACACACACAAGTACTGTTTATTCTTTCTGGCACTAACTTAAGCAAAGAGTCTTCTAAAACTTTTATTATTATGGGTCTATCATTTTTGTGATCATTTTTACATAATTAAATATAATGAAACTAGATTTTAAAATTAAATTATTTATTATCAATGTAATTTTTATTTTCAAACATAAATTTTATTGTTGATTTAAACATTAAAATAATAAATAATAAAATTTATAAACTTAAATTTTATAATGGATTTATTACTTTTAATTTTATCTTCAACTTTTTTCATAATAGTTTTGTCTTTCATTGTTTTTTCTAATTTCTTCTTATTTGTTTAATAATATTTTATTTATTAATCACCAAAGCATATTTAAATTACAAAATATTAAGGGCTGTTTCACACCAACCTTTACTTAGCCCAAAACTTTTAAGTTAAATCTGTGTAATGGAAAATTTTAAATGTAAAATAATCACACTAGTAAAGTTAAGGTCACCTTTAGTCACAATTACCATATTAATACGTAAATGTTAGTTTTTAAAATAATTTTCTTCACACCAAAGATTTTAATAAAATGTAGTTCTAAATAAAAGGTATATCTTCACACTAACCATTATTTAAAACATGTAAAAGTAAACGCTTCACACCAACAACTACTTATAAATTTTATTTAAAGCAAATCTTTTTCATTCAAACATTTGTAATATATTGAGTTAAACTATGTCTAATGTTTTCTCCATTCAGCTCTGATCGAAGTCTGAGCACCGGATCCTCCTCCTCCATATCAGCCACTCTATCCAATCCAAGCTCTCGAATCTCTTCATTAACATTTGCATCCCCAATAGTTATTAGAAAGTTGTGTAGTAAACAGCATGCGTAGACAACGTTTGGAGCAGCAGTAGGCTGTAGACGAAGCTTTGAGCTAAAATCTTGAACTTCCCTGGAAAGAAAAAAAAGGATAGGAAAATCTAGAAGTCTTGAGCAAAAAACATACCTTTGAGCAGACCAAAGGCACACTCAACAATGCCTCTTGCTTTTGATAACTCTTTGTTATAGAACCGCTTTGTCACATTTAAGTTTGAAGAACGCCGGTACGGAGTCATGATCTCTGCACTACAAGCATAACCTTTATCTCCCAAAAGATAAGGTTGCAGCACCAATGGAGCCTCTTGAACTTGGTGACTTGGAACTTGAATTGTTGGACGTTGCTTCTCCTTCTCACCCAAACTGAAGTATTCAGCACAACCAGTGCTCTTATCATAGTCATGAATCTTCTTGTATGACTGTTGCAGTGCTTCCCACCTTGCTTGACAACTTCTACTGGAGCGGTTCACACCATCCTCAGCAAGCTTCTTTGAGATTGTCTCCCACTTTTCTGCTGTAGAAACCATCCTTGCCCGTGGATCAACAACAACAACCTCTTCAGACTCATGGTGCTTCACTTCAACCAGCAGCAACGTCTCTTCATTTGACCAATTGGATCCACGATCACGACTCTTCTTTTCTTTGGCCGTGACCTTCTCCTCAGTAGCACCATCTAAAATGCAAAACTATCATGCATGCGTGCAATCTAATCTAGAAAATTACCTCGAAAACTCTTTTTTGTGTGGAATTATTGTCTTCTCCTTCAGGCACCTCAACGACAGAACCTTAAGAAGAAAATGGCCAAAATGTGAGAAGAAAGTATGGAGTCTCAAGTTACAAACCTGATTTGTGATTCATCTTCTTCATAGCAGCTGCCAAATCCTATCTGCAACTCACACCCTAAACCTGGTCACCACGCCTGTGTATTCAGTCACACCCTAAATCAAGTTGCCACACCTCTACTCAGCTTGCCGCACCTCTGCCATGCCCTTAATTAAAGGCTGTAAACGTTAGAAATTATACATTTAGCTAAATGTTAAAAGCACCATAGAAATTAAAAACATTTACACGAGACCTTTAACTTTAAAGTAATTGTACTTTTGGTGTGAAGAAATTTTGATTAAATATAACTTTTACTTTAGCACTTTTAATTTATAAGTAAAGGTAATGTGGTGTGAAGAAAAGACGATTAAAATTCACATTTAACCCTAAGTAAAGGTTGGTGTGAAATGACCCTAAGAATCGTTTCAAATATATAAATATGTAATTATAAACCTTATAAAAAATTATTTTAGAGTAATAAAAATTACACTTGAAAGCAATAGTTTTTCTACATTTGTGTTCCTATATGCATGTGTAATACTCATTTATTTTAGTTATTGTGTGCATGCATATTCACATGTGCTTATAGCCAAGACATATTTTTCATTATTTATTTAAATGTTTATATGTGAGTGTTGTTTAGTTCTACATGTCTTTTGCAAGTAAGACATGTAATATTGTGAAATTAAAAGTATAAATCAATTAATTAAAGTAATATAATTAAAAATTATAATATATAATATAGATACAATTTATTTATGATGTGTAAGTATTTATTTATAAATATAACATTTTATATATAATATATTATCCAAAACCCTCTAACCTTATAGTTATTATAACACATTTGTGTTCAAATTCTGGTGTCATAACACGTAAATATATATATATATATACATATATACTATATACACACACGCACACATATTAAGTATATGTATGTTCCAATATATGCTATTATCCTTTAAAGGTTAACCAATTTTTAAATTCAACGATAAAGCTAATATAAATAAATTAACGTTAAAGTGTTATTATGAATCGTTGTACCTTTAAATAAATATTATATATTCATACTACCATTTTTTATGATTTAATATTTTACATTTTTAAGACTTAATAATTATATATTTATTTGTTAAGTCTTAGTGATTTTATTTGTGTATGGGTATGCGTATGTTTTTGGCTTTAATATATAAAAACCATATAAGGATGATACTAAATAATGCAACAAGATTCACTAATAAAAATGGATAACCCAAACTCCAAAAAATGTGTTAAATTATGAAATTGAATAGAAATATAAAAAGATTTACATTAAATTTAAAACTATTAGAAAAAGTGAAAAATTAAAAATGATTATGCAAAAGATACAAAACAACAATAACAATCAAATAGAAAAAAAAGGTTATAAAAATGTTAAACTTTAATATAAACGTAATAAAATTAATTAAAAGTGGTTCTAAAGGTAAAAGAAGAGATTACCATATTATAAATAAGAACAAAAAATAATTACCATAATGATATGAAAAATATAAGAGTATGAAATAATTACTATAATAGAATATTAACTATATAAATAGAAGTAAAATGATATAAAAAACATTTTGAATTTCAAGTCTTACTCCCATGTGTATTGTTTTATTATGAAAATATATTCCATTTTACTCTACTTATTATTTTATATTTGCTTTTTTATTCTAGTAACGTAACAATTTTATATCACTATGTGTAATAACATTTTAGACGCACTGGTATTTCAATGTATTAATGTTTTGTATAATTATCCTCCTATTTTTTGCTTGGAATTTATTTTTTTTATTTTTTTATATTAAAAACTTACATAATTATATATTAATTCATGTTTAATTATAAAGCCCTGGAAAATAAAGTTCAAACTCCATTTAGAATATGTACAAAATGGTAATGTATAATCTCATAGTTTAGAATGCAAGGTTTCTTGCCTTTGTTGGGGTGACTCATTAAGACCAAACATGTTGAAGAGGAGAACATAGGGAGCTGATTCATTCGGATTGAGCTCCACAACCTTACGTGCTGCATTCAGACCACGTTGCAAATCTGTATTTGTTTTACACGAAGCAAGAAGTGTCATCCATGAGACCTCCTCGGGCATGAAGGGCATCGTATGTATGAGTTCCTCTGCTTCAGACAGCCTCCCCGCCCTTGCAAGTGCAGCAATCATACAGCAAAAATGCTGAAGGCTTGGCTCTATAATCGTCCGATATCATCGAAAGAAAACACCAATGGACCTGATCAACAATCCCTACGTGCCCAGCCGATGCAAGAATGCATACAAATGTGAGCTCGTCCGGCTTAAAACCTTCCAAAAGCAGTCTCTCAAAGAACGCTCTGCACGACTTGTATTGCCCGTTCCGTGCATATGCTGCAATCATCGCATTCCATGTGACTGTATCCCGCTCAGTCATTTCATGGAAGAGAACTCTAGCTTGCTCCATATGCCCATCTTGGACATATGCAGCAAGCATTGCATTGCAAGCAGGAACACTCCTCTCCGGCATCTCCCTGAAGAAGTTCTTCGCTTGAAGCATACGACCACTCTGGGCATATCCGGCAATCATTGCCCCCCAAGAGACCAAACTCCGTTGTGGCATCTTTCTGAAGATTTCTTCAGCAGTATTTACATGCCCGTGTTGAGAATAGACTGCAAGGAGTGCAGTAAATACAATCACGTCTCTCTGTGGCATTCTAGTAACACACTCTTGGCTTCTTCAAGCTGCCCGTTCTGGGCAAATGCATGAATCATTGAAGTCCACGAACAGACACCGTGTTGACCATCCGATCAAAAACACCCTTTGAATCCTCTAGTTTTCCCTCAGAAGCGTACCCCTGCAAGAGTGTATCCCACGAAATGTTGTCTCTACAACCCGGCATTTCATCGAATAGCATCTTTGCTTGCTGTATTTGCCCGTTCAAGGCATTTGCCTGAATCATGGCATTCCACGATGCACCATCTTTCTCATGCATCTCATCGAAGACCAACTCGGCCTCTTTGATATAACCGTCTCTGGAGTAGGCTCCCAGCATCGCTGTGCAGCAAACAGTGTCCCTGTAAGGCATTTTCTCAAAGAGGCTCTTCACGTCTTGCAAATGCCCATTCTCGGCAAACGCAACCATCATCGCTGTCCAAGACAGCAGATCCCTCTGTGGGCTCTTCTGAAAGATGTTACAAGCTAGATGAACATGTCCAATCCGACAGTAGCCTCCACCATAGTGTTCCAGGAAACAGTGTTTCGATCACCCATCATGTCGAACACAGCCTTTGCCTTCTCCATTTCACCGTGCTGTACATAAGCAGCAATCATGCCATTCCACGACACCAGATTCCTCTCTGGCATTCTGTCAAACACACCCCTGGCCTGCTCGAGATGACCATTCTGCGCATATGCAGTCATGACTGTGTTCCATGTTACTGCATCTGTCATAGGCACTTTCTCAAAGGCCCGGTACATGGTGTCGAAATCCATATTCTGTGCACAGTGTGCTATGATCCCATTCCACGAGACAACGTTCCGCTCCGGCATTCTTTCAAAGAGATCCCGAGCCTCATGCAATGCCCATTCAGAGCATATGTACCCATCATTGTATTCCACGAGATCACGTTTTGCTCAGTCATTCTATCAAACAAACACCGGGCTTCATTCACCATCCCGACGTCTCCATATCCTCCAATCATTGCATTCCATGAGACGATATTCCGCTCCGGCATCCTGTCAAACACTGTCCGTGCATTGCAGTGAATGCCCGTATTGGGCAATGCAGAGAGCAAAGTCGTCCATGTAATAACATTCCGAGAAGGCATTGAATCAAACATCTGTTTGGCTTCGGTGACTCTACCATATTGTCCTTCAGCACCCATCATAGCTGTTGATGAGACAACATCCCACTCAGGCATCCTCTCAAACAAATATTCGCAGCATGCAGATGCCCATTCGGGCATATGCTTGGAGGAGGGAAGTCCAGCAGACCGGATCTCTTTCCGACATGGTTTCAAATATCTCTTGCCTCGTTCAGTTGCCCATGTTCTGTTGTAGCTCGTATCATCACGGTCTGTGCTATCTGGGTCTTCTCCGGCATGCAATAGAACAGTCTCCTGGCCTTATCAAAATGCCCATTTTGGGTACATGCAGAGATCATGATGTTCCATGAGAAGGCATTTGGGGAAGCGATGGAGTTGAAGACGCTGCGAGCTTCTTCAAGACTGTTGCATTTTCCATACATTTCCACCAGGAGATTTGCAAGGAATGTGTTGTGTACGTGGTGGGTCTGAAGAATCTCTGAGTGGATTTGCCTTCCACGGATGAGATCCCTCGAGACTGTGCAGGACTTGATGAGTCTACCGTAGAACGAAGCATCAGGCTGCCTCATGAGCATTCAAAAATGCAGTCGTTGGCTTTCCATCCAGCAAGAAGAAGACATTTCAACTGGTACTCAACAGTTTCTATACATCAAAGATTACAGAGAGGATCTTACCGGCTACTACAGTCAGCTGCTCAAAACATGTTCTTCGAAGAGAAACCTTGCGAAGGAAGAAAGATTCACAAGCTCATTCTGTCAAGTGAGCATCACCAGAATACTTTCCTGGCCAATTTCCTTGAAATGTATGGAAAATGTGGGACACCTTCCGAGGCACAGGCCGTGTTCAACAGAATGAGCCAGCCAAACCATTTCTCTTGGAATTTCTTGGCGGCAGCATATGCCCAGAATGGGCATCTGCTGCAAGCGAAAGAGCTCTTTGACAAAATGCCTGAGCGAAACATGGTTTCATGGACTACACTCTTTCGAGCTAGTGCACAAGCAGGACAGATCTATGAAGCGAAGCGGATATTTCAAAACATGCCGGATCGAGACACAGTCGCATGGAACATTATGGTCCAGGCATGTGTGGAGAATGGGCAACTTGGAGAAGCTCTCTCAGTGTTTGAGATGATGTCCGAAAGGAATGTCTATTCGTGGACATCCCTTGTTGGTGGGTATGCAAACCATGGCTGCCTTCATGAAGCCAAGAAAATATTTGACAGAATGCCAGAGCGGAACGTGGTCTCTTGGACAGCCATGCTCACAGCATATGCCCAAGGTGGGTATCTGGAGCAAACTCTTAAGATATTCAGCTCCATGCCTACTCGTAACGAAGTCTCATGGAACGTTCTTGTGACGGGTTTCGCTGAACGAATCGACTTGGAGAATGCCAGATACTGCTTTGAGAAAATGCCGGAGAGAAATGTGCTTTCGTGGGGAGCATTGTTTGAAGGCTACTCACGACATAGACAGTTCCATGAAGCAAGCGAGCTCTTCGATGAATGCCTGTGAAAGACCTCATTGCATGGGGAATGCTACTATCGGCATACGTTGAGAATGGAAAGATCGAAGAGGCCAAGCTCGTTTTTCATCTGATGCCGCATGTGAATGCTGTAACTTTGTCTACGATGCTTGTTGGATATGCCCGAAGTGGACAAATGTCGGACGCTGTTAGTTTGTTTAAGGAGATGCCTGAACGGGATATTGTCTCCTGGACGGTGATGGTTTCGGGGTACAACGAATGTAGAGACGTGGAGACAGGCAGAAAGTGTTTTGAGCTTATGCCTGTTCAAGATGTCATTTCCTATAATGTGATGATGGAAGCATATGTGAATAGTGGAGACCTTGAACGAGCCAGAAAGCTGTTTGATAACATGCCAGAGCCAGATACAGTAGCATGGGGGTACATGGTTGCGGCATATGCCCAAACTGGGCATGTCAACGAAGCAAAGGTGTTGTTCGATAGTATGACAGGGCGAGGTGTTTGCTATGGACGACACTTACCACTGCTTACGGTCAGAAACGGCTTCTGAATGAATGCAAAGCTATGTTCGACCGAATGCCAGAGTGGAACATTGTATCGTTGAATACAATGATGTCGTCGTATGCTCAACTTGGTCATATGAAAGAAGCAAGGATGATGTTTGAAACACTGCCTGACCAGGACCTGGTTTCATGGAATGCGATGGTTGCAGGATATGCCCAGAACGGGCATATGCTGGAGTCTAAGGAGTTTTTCTTGCATATGCCACAGAAGAATGTAGTCTCCTGGAACTCGATCATTACCGGTATGCCCAGAATGGCATGCCAGTTTCGGAGACTTTAGAGCTCTTCCAGATGATGGAGCTTGAAGGTGACGCGCCGGATGAGGTGACTATGTTGGCGGTTTTGTTCGCTTGTAGCCACGCCGGGATGCTGACTGAAGCTTATGAGCATTTTGTTACACTGAATGAGCGTGGTCTGACGGTTCTTACCGGTCACTGCGGATGCATTGTAGATGTTCTCTGCAGGGTCGGCCAACTTGAGGAGGCCAACAAGCTATTGAAGAACATTCCTGCTCATCATAGTGCTCCATGGACGAGTTTCTTAGGTGCATGTATGATGCAGGGTGATGTAAAACTTGGTGAAGCTGCTGCACAAGAGGTGTTGAAGATTGATCCGAGTATACCCTTTCCTACGTTTTACTATCCAATATGTATGCTAATGTGGATGAGGAAGACCAGTTCATAGAGGCACATGGATCGAACTGAGTTCTTGTTCCAGATACAGTTCTCGAAGCAGAACAGGGATCAGACCGTATATACGAACAAGTGCGGAAGTATACAGCGTTCACGTCAAGTTTTCGACAGCTTGTTTAAGGACTGTTTCTCGTGGAACCTCATGCTCGTTGCATACAGAAGAAATGGGCATTTGCAGGATGCCAAGGTTCTCTTCGATGAAATGCATGTGTGGACACTTGTAGCCTGGAACGTTATGATTTTTGTATATGCCAAAAGGGCATCTGGAGGTCTCAAAGCAGATGTTTTGATGAAGTAATCTTTTCTCCTGCAATATTATGCTTGGTGGGTACGCTACTCATGGGCATGTATGGCGAGGTAAAGAGATTTTCGATTCAATGTCAAAGGGATCTGGTTTTGAGGACTACTATGCTAACTACATATGCCCAGGGACGGGAACTGGCTGTTAGAGCGTGATATTACGTCTTGGACGACCATGTTGTCAGTGTACTCGTTAGGGAGTGTTCAAAACGTAAAGCTTGTTTGATTGTATGCCTAAGCGAGATATAGTTGCATGGAATGCATTGCTCTCTGCATATGCACATAAACGGGAGTGTGAGGAGGTTTTTCATAGCATGCTGGAGCACGATACAGTCTCATTCACAGTAATGCTAACTGCTTACACACAGATGGGAGATTACATGAGAATGCACAGTCTGGCTTGTTGCAATGCCTTGTTTGGCAGCCTATGCACGGTTGGGATATCTGGAAGACGCCAAATACATGTTTGAGAACAACATGGTGTACCGGATAGAATATCGTGGACCACTATCTTATGTGCTTATTCACAGTTTGGCCACCTGAAAGAAGCACTGGAGATCTTCCATAACATGACCAGGTATCGTGGAATTCTATTCTGTGTCATCACACAGGATGGAGAAGTGAGTCGAGTAGTGCAGCTTTTTAACAAGATGCCCGAACGTAACATAGTTTCGTGGAGTACTGTGCTGCTCGTTTTTACACAGACAGGTCATTCTCTATATGCACTACAGCTTTTTAATGACATGAAAGTCTCAGGTGAGACACCTGACGTCGTCTGCTTTGCCACTATACTAATTGCATGTAGCCACCTCGGTAAACTTTAGTTAACCAAGTCGTGGTTTACTTCTATGAGTGCTAGTAAACAATGCATGGTGGACTTGCTTGCCCGAGGGGATTCCTAGATGATGCCAGGAATGTATAATGAACATGCCTTTCGAGCCCGACCTTCTTTGAGTGGACAAGCTTACTTGGCACCTACAGTTCTAAAAGATACGCATCTCCGGATGACTTGCTCGAGTTGGAGCCACACAATGCCTATGGGTTTGCAAATGCTTCCACCCGTGCAGACATCTAAAGTCCACGCTTTCTTTGGTGGTTTACGGACAATCCTTAGCAGAGATTTTACAAGGTAGCTGCTGATATCTGCATTGTTGTTGTTATTAGTGTACTTGTACATGTGTGGAGTCACTTAAGATGAACCTGTGTTACGGAAGTTCGAGGAAACTTGCTTGTGTACTGAGTCAACTTATCATATATGTATGCACATGCAGGCCATGTCATTCTAATACTTAAGCTATGTGAGTTAAGGTGATGACGAGCATGCATGATCTCCTTGTAAATGCCAAAGATGGTACTGTAACAGCTGTCCTTATTGCTAGTTCTCCCATGACGTGCAACCAACGAAGCAAAGAATATCTGTTCTTGTATTTTACAAGTGAATCGTGCAAACAAGCTCGAACACTGCAAGTTGCAGGCAGTAAGAAAATCTCCTTGACGACGATGTATGTAATCTGTGGCACCTCCCAACATTGGGGTTGATCCTCACTCATGGAATCCAACAATGCTTCTCCCCCCCAGGTTTGGCATCAGTACAAGGAGTGGACTTAGCATTTTTCTTGGGGCAATGTTTGCTGCTTTTGTGAGTATGTGCTTGACTGCATTACTTTTGTGGTTGTGGGAGGCTCTATCCGGAAGAAGATTCAATGCCAATGGCTCAGATGGAGAGACAGGAAATGAAGCTCCTAGAGGGCTGAGCAAGGAGGCTATTGATGGGATTCCTACAGTGAGCTACAACGCTTTGTTTCAGATGCAGGATGTGGAAGTTGGCCCGTCCGAGTTCTGTTGTCCCATTTGCTTGTCCGAGTTTGGGGACTCGGACAGTGGCATCAGGATGCTTCCTGAGTGTAAGCATTGCTTTCATTCCGACTGTGTTATCAGGTGGTTGGCGGGTCGTGCCTCCTGCCCTGTCTGTAGAGTGAGGCTCAAAGACACACAAAACACAATGTAAACACGCAAATGTCCCAGTGATAACTGTAAAATCTGTCCCTTATCTCAAAGGTCTCTCTACATATAAGATAGTAAATCTACACACAGGCACATATATACTCGTGTGTGTGTGTGTGTGTTTAAGATTTAGGACAGGAAACTGACTCATTATTTGAGCATATATTAGATTAGCAAACGTCAAGCATATACCTTGCATATATTGCTGATATACTCAATCTCCAACGTCGCTATTGCAAGAAGATAAGATCATATAAAACAAAGTTAGGGAAAAGGAAAGTGAGAATGCAGCACTAGTATGTATGTACATATACACACACACCATATAAGAAATGCTTAACAATATAAAACAAACTTACGAGAAGTACTTTGTTAGAGATTTATACATATCTATATGCAACTTGCACTTGATATGATACGATTAGTTGCTGCCAACCATGTAAAATCAACCTTTGGCACACATATATGATTGCATTTGCACTCTGATCATTCTCATATGCATATATTCCCTTGCACTCAGAATGCAAAAGGCGAACCTGCGAATGGAGAGAGCCGTAGAGGAATAAAAATCCAGATATATTCGATAACGATAAACATTGTGTGCATGGCGGCTCAGTATCTATCGGCGGCGGCCGCGCCGCTACGTCAACAATCCCACGAACAGCAAGAGTGACAGTAGCCTTTTAAGATGGTTCACCCCTGTCCTGTTCTGCTAACCATGGATCTCCATTCTCATGAAAGCAGCACGACGATTCTAGCAGTTCAACCCACCAGGTCGGACTATTGTTCGGTGCAGTGGCTGCCACTGCGTTCCTGATGCTCCTCATGCTGTTTTTCTTCTGGTTCCTCGAGACCTGCACACGCGGGAGCGATGCAGGACGATCAGATGAGCAGCACGAAGCAACAAGAGACGGTGGGCTGCCCAAGTCGCTGGTTGAGCAGCTCCCAGTGGTACCTTTCTGCAATTCCCTACCACTTGTAGAAATTTGGCGACGGCTGCTCGGTTTGTCTGGGGCAGTTCGTGAACGATGAGCTGGTCCGAGTGCTTCCTCACTGTGCCCATGTATTCCATGTCGAATGCATCGACATGTGGCTATGCTCCCATCTTGCCCTCTCTGCCGGAGGAGTGTGATCCTCAAAGAAAAAGGACCCGAAGGACTCCACAGTGATCGATATTGTGGATACAGCAGAGGCAGAAAATGGAGAAAACAGTGTACAAACAGAACATCATAATGGGGCCGCGCATCTAGAATCTCACCAAGTCGCAGTGTCCATAGAATGCAAGCAATAATAGCAGGATTCAAAGTTTAGTTTAATTGTGTACAACAGATTGACTTGAAAGTGAAATTTGGTTTCTAGACAAGGAATATGAATGTTTTTCTTTTTCTTATTAATGTGAGAGAGAATCTTATAGACATGAATGTCATTGGCACAAGAGTCTACGAACCGCTCCTTGGGTATCTTTCACGCCTGCAGCAGAGGAATCCAATGGGCCTGAAGTCAACAGTATGAATGGCAATACACGTGCCCGTCTGTACGATCGATAGAAAATGATACAAGTGATTGGTGGAGCTCCCACATCGTGGGGCACCGTCAAGCATGCAGTGGTGTTAGCCACTTACAGAAAGTAGGATCCCACGGGGGATTTTCTTCGGTTCAGCCGATGTTGGAACGAAGGCAGAGTTTGCACCATCATGGGGAGCAAGTTCCGTGTGCATGCTTGACAAACATGTCAATGGATATCGTAGCTCCAGCTACAACATAATGAACATTATCATTCCCACCACTAATGTTATCCGAAAGCGATTTCGGGCATTTTGTACAATGGTACTCCGATCATTTTGTAGCCCACTACGGCTGCCATCCCCGACAACAAATCCAGCCTTCCTAAGTAGTTCCCTCGCCAGGGGAAGGAGCATCTGCTACTTACAAGGAGCTAATCAAAATGTGACTGGTTCAACAAACTTAGTATATATTTATATCGTGTACAGTTTGATGTTATCCTGAACAGAGGGATAAGTAGCAATACGTCAAGAGACGAAGGACAACACGTAGCAAGAGGAATCCACGGTGACGATTGCTAGTCAATCCAGGCTTGACTACTACTTTAGCAGTTCTTCCCTTTAAGAAGATACTATCGTGGTTAGATCAAGGTGAAGAAGAGATTAGGTGTTAATTAAGACCCACCACCACATCATGTTCAACACATGTCCCGGACACAAACTCTTATAAAATCCCTCCACACCAAGGCTTTGGCTTCATTAACCGAACCCAAAGTATTCTTTACACAATTAGATTTGTTGTTTTCTCGGTGGCCTGCACACCCTCTGCGACGAAGACAACTTGTCAATGAAGGATTCGTTCATGACACCCGCCAGAGCTCCTGATGTCCTGATGAGCACCGAGCAAGTCTCAGTGGTTCAAACCTGGCAATGATTCTTTCTGCGCTTCTGATTGCGGTTACTCTGATGGGGATCATGGCATTCTGTGTTTGGATGTGTGGGTGTGGTGCAGAGGATGTAATCAGGGGAAGGAGTGGTAGCAGATCAAACAAGTCAAGTTCTACAGGGATGAGCAGCGAGGAGATTGAGAAGCTAATACCCAAGATGAGCTATGCAGTTGTGAGCGCTGAGAAGAAAAATGCAGACGTGGGTTGCTGTTCTGTGTGTTTATCTGAGTTCACAAAGGAGGACCACTGTATACGGGTTCTTCCCAAATGCGGCCACTGCTTCCATACGGACTGTATCTCGATGTGGCTCTTCTCGCACACTTCCTGCCCTGTTTGCAGGGCTGTCTTGGTGGGAAATAGCTCCAGAAACCGTGCAGCAACTGCCAGAGAGTGTCGAATTCTTCTTCTTCTTCTCAAACTGTACATACAAATGCAATTGATGCAGATGAAACTGTACATACAAATGCAGATGAGGTCGTAATTGATGTAGATGAACGGGATACATCAGCCAGTACTAGTGATAGATGATTTGCCTGTGAATTTGATTCATTTCATGTACATATTGTTTAAGAAATTGATTTCATAATTGGGTTTTAGGGTTTTGTGTGTCGGTATCTGTCTAGGGTTCTTCAGAAGAATGCAGGCGCTCGCGTCTGTGAGCTTCAGTAGATTTGGACGCGGCACCGCAATCTTTCCCGAGAATTGTAGCACGAGCATCGGGCCATCAGGTAAGTCTTGCCAAATCGCTTGAATAAGGTGCAAAATGAACATGTGTGTGTGTGCACGCTCATCTAAAAATGCGAATAAATTGCTGCAAGTACAAAATGCATGGCAGTACTAAAGTATTCGGAGGATACTTGAACAGATAGTGCCTTGGATAGTATATCCTAAATGGATCATTACAATAAATTAATGCAGTAATAAATGTGGTTCCAAGCTCTTCAAGTACTAACTCAAATCAAGAGAATGCTATGAATACGTACATATTACTGTGTATGGATATGCAGACGCATGGCTTATGGATTCTTACATACAGGATGGGTTAACGAGCAAGAACGAAAGACTGGTTTGTTCATAACAAGATGCACTGCAGCCAACAGTGGAAATTTGGACGTTGGTTTTCCTGATAGAAATCAAGGACCAGGAGAATTCATGCTTGGAGAGGTAACACTTTATATAGATATTAGATAGATTGTATATAAATGCATGCACGCGCACGTGATTACACGTGTATATATCAAACGTGAAATACTTGCTCAGGTGAAGAAAAGGAAGGAAGAGTTGTCATCCTTCGTACGGGAGATGGCAATAAGGATCCATTTTGGAGGAGAAAATTACTGCGTGGGCATTGCGTAAGCTTGAGGCACGTGAATTGACTAAGAAATTATGGAACTTAGCACAAAGAAGACTAAAGGAGGTAAATAATCAGTTTTAAATACTATGACCTTAATATTATACTTTTAATAACATAGTGCTTATTAGATATTCGAGGTTTAGAGACAACAAAGAAAGTTAACAGGAAGACAATGAACGCTGTAATGGAAGCCTGTGTGCGCTGTGATGATATTGATAATGCTATGAAATTGTTCAGTAAGATGGCCCAACCAGATTCATGTGGAGTAGACGAAATAACTTATGGCACACTATAAAGGTAAGGTGTGTGTATGTGTGATTTCTGATATCATCATAAATTTGGTTAACTTTTTGCAGGGTCTTGGAAAAGCGGGATTATTAGATGCTGCATTTCGAATACTGGAAGCAATGGAGCGTGGCACTGCTCCTGGAAAACCACAGCTTTCACCTTTCCATCTCAACACGCTCATCAATGCATGTGCAAATGCAGGTGATACATAAATACATACATGCACATGTGTGTGTATGTGTGTATATATATATATATAATATATAATATAATTATATGCTTGTTTATAATGTACATATTATGTACGTGTGTGTGTGTGTGTGGTGAGAGAGAGAGAGAGAGAGAGACAGGTACATGACATGGATATGTATATCGATGTTGAATCCTTAGTTTCGGATTGTTTATGCATGCTCAGGTGATGTGAGACGTGCACGTGGTGCTCTTATAAGATATCAGGATGTAATTAAAGAGGATGGTCCATCCTGGTGACTTACAATATGTTGATTAAGGTAGAGTCCCAAATCTAATAATCTGTATGTAAACACACGCACGCACGCACTCTCTCTCTCACACACACGCCACTATTTATATATATAACGTGCACATTCTAGTCTGTAAGTTACAATTGCTTACGAAATGATATGGTATATATTTAGAGCTTGTGTTGTTTTTTTTTTCAGGGCTATGCCAGGTCTGATAATCCTCTGGAGGCGATAAAGGTTAAAGGAGAGATGGAGGTCAGAGGAATTGAACCAAACAAACTCACTTGGAATTCTCTTGTTTTGGCATGTGTTATGGACAAGACATGGACATGGCTCTTGAAGTTTTAGCCGAGATGAAGGTTTCTCTCTTTATTCTTGAATTAACTAAGAAACTTATATTTGAAAATTATTAACATTGTGCAGGAAGCAGGCAAAGTATGTAAAGAGGTGGTACCAGATATCGTAACTTACACAACACTTATAAAGGTATTTAGTGGACGTAAATGTAGATGTGTGTATATGTTTTGTACGTACGATTGTATGCATATATGACTTATGTTATGCACTGGGATGGCTACATTACCAGGGTCTTGCAGAGGCTGGAGACTTGAACGGTGTACTCAAAATGGTGAAGGAAATGAGAGAAATGACGAGTTGTGTTATGGATCGTGTTGGATATACAGCTATAATAGATGCTTGTGTCACAGCAGGCTCACCAAGGTGCATTGTCATACAAACTCGTATAACCGTGTGAATGTATGTTTGTGTCTGTGTTACACATATTGTTTATTTGTTCAGAAGCTTTGGCGTTTTTTCAAGAGATGGAAGAGTTAGGAAGGGAGGATCGCCGTATGAGACCTCGAGCTCATGCATTTCTTTCGCTAATGAGGGCATTTTGAGAAGGAGATGTTGAGACAGTATCTTCTCTTAAATCAAGGATGGTTTACGGATCATCAGGGCATGTATGGCTGAAGATCGGCTTGAAGCAGATGAATTGTTAATAGAAGCAGCAGTAAATAGTGGACAGGTACGTATATGTAGTATGTGTGTATGTATGTATCTTTATGTATGTACGTATAATCATGTATACAATTTTCATTGTTGCAGGTTTTATTGGGTACGAAAATCTTGAAGGACATTATGAACTTGAATAAGCAGCTACACATAAGTCAGCGTGGGTACATGGTACTCTCTCTCTCTCTCACACACACACACACACACTGTATATGCATGTGTATGTATGCTTGCGCGTACTGTGCCTGGCATGTTCTGGTCTACACTGTAATGAACTGACAGGTGTTTTGATGTTTTGACTTGTAAAAGATGTTATAGTCGTATAAACTGTTAGTTAACAAGGAGATTACAGGCAATTATACGTCTACAGGCAATCACAAGCTTCACAGGCAATCTTCTATCACCTGAATAAAAGACGAGGTTTGTCTCCATCACACCTCATCTAAATAGTTGAAACTAATAGTATGTCAACTATTTTACTGTTTACTATATTTTATTTACACAGTTCTGTTGGAGGAATCTCTAGAAACCATCCTTCCCCACATAACGACACTCAGGCCCCTCTCGTCTTCCGAGAAGTTGAGATGTTAGTACTCTTCCACAACCAGGATGTTCTCCCTGTCTCTGATGAGAGTGGCAAGTGCATCGGGACTGTGCATGTTAAAGATTGTAATGCCTCCAAGGTCAGTCACATACGTTATTATGAAAACTTATGGATAATGTCATGATATACCTTACATATATCATTGAGTTTTCAATCATATCCTGTATGCTCTCCAGGTGGATTCCTATCTGACGGATGTGATGCAAAATCCTCCTGCTACTGTACCGAGCACTGTGTCTATCAGAACCGCCATTGAAGCGCTAATACGTCCCACGTCACTATACTGGCAGTGAGTACAACCAGGGCAGTAAGCTTCCTTACAAAGGATATACTTTTCAATTGCCTGAGTTCGAATGCGAAATGACTTTATATACTAAAAGCGTATCCCTTGTGTGTATATATGTGTGTATAAATATATATTAGATAGAAGAACGTTTTCAATGGAACTTTGCATGTTTGTCATGTAGTCAGCCTTCGTTTTCAACAGCGGCACGAGGTCGTTTTCTAATATTTTTTTATTCTTTTTCTAACTCAAAATTGTACACGACTCACAGGACCGTCAAATTCTTTTGCTTCGAGTGCACGGAAAGATACTAGGTACTTATATATCTTCTGTTGTTGATGGGTTTAAGAACTTTAGTATGTGCGTGCAAACTGGCACAACAATGAGCAGGAAGGGATTTCAAGAAGCAATGGTAGGCACAACAAAGAGGTGCCTCCGTTGGTTTTGGAAATCTGGGACAGAGTATAAACATATTAATGACGGCTGCTGGCGGTCTGTTAGTCGCTGTGGGATTCGTTGCATTTGCTGTATGGTTCTGTGGGCGATGCTCTGCCAGGAGGGCGGGTGCTCTGGGAGAGACTAGAGTCGCAGTGGGTAAGCTCGGTTTGAGCAAGGAGGCTATTGCCAGGATACCTGTTACAAGCAGGTCGGGTGAACAAGCCGGGGAATGGTGCAATCTGTCTGGGGGAATTCAGTGATAAGCTGAGAGTGTTGCCCAAATGCAATCACTGCTTCCACACAGAGTGTATAGATATGTGGTTGTATTCACACAAGACGTGCCCGACGTGCAGGTCGGACTTATCTGGGCTCGAACAGGCCGGAGAAGTGCATCTAGCTGTGGTCTGATGGTTACGTATTAGAGAGAGGATATTTTATTGTCTGCTCGAAACAAACTTGGATGTGATATGAGACAAAGATGGTAAACAGGAATGGAGATTTTTATTCCATGACAAACGAAAAATGCACTATTTTATTATATGTATAGTTAAAGTTGGTCTCTCTTTTCTTTCTTTTGTTGTGTGGAATCAGAACTTCTTTATATAAAGACCAAGTTGCTTTGGTGGTCCTTTGATAAGTTGGAGATTAAAGGGAAAGCATGCGCGGTCCACCGTCCGGTAAAGCTCTAAACGATAATATTATCCATTTTTGTTGTGTATGAGAGAGCATTCATTTAATAGTAATTAATAGTTAAGTAAAACAGACAGATATAGTACATTTCCTAGTTAGAACAGTATACAGTGTACAATGCAAGTATACGATCAAGATTTGAGATGGGAATGAGTGAGGTAAGCATCTGGGCCCATGATTAACAGAGCTTGATTGATTGATGCATTCCCACCAACTAGAGAAACTATGTGTGACCCATTCGTGTTGAAACTGTGGGAGCTAAAAGAAAACAGAGATATCTAGCAAGACAAGCACCTTCACTATATAATATCCATGTAACAACCTTGTTTAAAAAAAGTAAATGAATAGCAACTATACCAGCTGCAAATCCTCTCTTTACCACGTTTTGATGCGTGCGTGCGTTGGCGTCGTGTGTTTACGCGTTTTGTGAACAAGTGGGTTGTTCGCCACGGAGACGTGAATGGACTCTACTTCGTAAATTCATATATGTCCAATCTGATTCAGCTATTGTACCTGCAAGAAATACAATATAATACGTGATGGGACTTCGTAGAGTTATCAGTGTATTCGAAAATATACATACAATCGTCTTATAGAGAATTTGAGGGAGAAATCCGCCAGCCGTCGAAATGAAGACAGACGTGGTTTGACCACGTGGCTTCCAATGGCCGCCAAACTCGTGTCAATCCTCTGCTGTTTCCTAAGAAACCTAAAGTAAACCCCATTTAAACACAGTCGAGTTTGAATTACTCCCAGTGCGTTTCATGTGGCCATGGCAAATTATGATACAGCTTCTGTTGCGTGGCCTCCGTATCCACAGATAGAGGACGGAGCACAGTACAATTGGACTCCCTCCGACAGCAGTTTTTACAAATGGACATTTGGAAGACCGGACGAGTCTGAGTCCGGGATCGGTGCGGGAACCATAATTCTCGTTGCTGTACTCGTTACTGGATTCTCCTTGATTTGCTTGCTACTGCTGCGACTGTGGTTATGCGGTTGGACACAAGGTGAAAGAGCTCGACACAGAAGCAGCGTGACTGCGGAGGATGTGAACAACAAAATGGTGTATGGACTCAAGAAGGAGGTGATTGAGAGCTTCCAGGTAATGAATTACAGAATGCTTGTCGCAAGCAAGGGTGGGAGGACAGAGGAGCTGGAGTGCTGTCCGGTGTGTCTCACGGAGTTCCAGGACGAAGAAGACGGGAAAATCCGTGTATTGCCCGGGTGCTCACATTGTTTCCACCAGGAATGATAGATATGTGGCTTTATTCACACACTTCCTGCCCTGTTTGTCGAAGGGATTTGCAGAAAAACAGTAGTATTTGTGACCAAGTTGCAATTCAAATCGATTCTTTAAGCCAACAAGAGCGTGGCTAATTAACAAACGGTTTCATGCTTCATTTCTTTGGGGAGGAGATGGGCATATTCTTTGATGAAAAGTATATACTCCTTTCATACAAGCACTCATCGATTGTTCTCAATGAGCTGGACAACGTCTTTAAAGTCAATTTACATGTGTTCGTGGCCCTCCCTATGAACATAGCAATTGTAAATATTATTAACTCACAAAAAGTGGAATACTTTCATATCTTAATACTTGTGTGTGCGTCTGCGTGTGCGTGGGAATGCATATAATTTGATTAGTTGGATGGTATTAAGTATAGGCCACATAGTACTAGACGCAAGAAACATGATATATAGATAGTGACAAGGAGAAGGTGACACTATCCCCTATAAGCCAAGCAAAACCCCACCAAAACCCACCCTTGCATCTAAAGATACACACACATATATAAAATATATACATATATATTTAAGTCGCCGTCCTACCAACTATGATGATATAAAAAGGGTTGGAAAGGCTTGCACGAAAACAAGTTGAAAGGGGTTTATTGGTTGTTATATATATAATTATTTATTTGAAGAATCTTCTAACAGGGATGTCTAAGAATGAGGTGATTTACCAAATTTTACATTGAAAATAGATGCACTTATTTTTCTATTTTTCATTTGGACCTTGTCAAATCAGTAGGCTTACTTAATCTCTGTAGGCATTTCATCATGAACCAGTGAAAATGTCATACACTTTGAAAAGATCAAGGGTAAACAGTATATGCTTGTATGACTTTCTGGGTATATACTTCTTATATATAAAATCACGTAATTATATATATATATATTTATTTATTTATACGTGTACACAAATAATTATGAAATAAAATTATCTTTAATTTAATTCATTTTTATATTGTGTATTTGGCTAGTTTGCACAATTGGCCCTTTAATTCCAATGTTTTTTAGAAGGGATTTAACATGTATTATTATTTATGAATAGAAAAAGAAAATAAAATTAAAATGGTTTTCTTTGTAAATTAAAATGTAAATTTCTTTTGAGTTAATGCATTTTTAAATTAATATATTTTCTTATTTAAATGCATATGCAAATGAGTTTTAGTGCATGTTAATTAAAAAATTAAAAAATTATACCCAATCAACCTTGGGAAACCTTTGAAATTAAGGGAAAAAATAATATTCTTCCAATTTTTTAATACCATTTAGTTTTGAGATTTAACTGGAATAAACCTAAACTCTTTAATTTGATTCTCTGTTTCTAGGGTTTGTCCAAGAATATTCAATTAGGTCATGTCCTATGTTTTTAGGGTTCTTCAGATAAAATGCGATTGAGGTTCCAACATCGCTGTTGCTCCACTCATCAATCAAATCGATCCCTTCAGGAGGAAAGGAAATGGTTGGATTTCTTCAAGGATCCATCGCAATGGTTTGATAACAGAGCCGGAAATGTAAGTCTTACTTCACACACACCCACGCACGCGCACACACAGTCTGAGCTCTTCTTTGCAGCTTAGTGTAAGAACTATCCACATTTCAAGAACGCTGCGACTAGACAAGGCATCTGGATCGACTCTCTTCACTGCCCCAGATGGGTGGCAGAAAAACTCAAGTCTCTCAAAGAGCCCAACACTTATGGATTGTCGAGAGCACAGTACAAACAGCACCAACAACAACAGTCTGTAAACACAAGTTCTTTATTAGCTCCACAAGATGTGAATACGTTCCTAGCAGCATTGAAGCAATGTGCACGGACACGAGACTTAAAGAGAACTCAGGATCTCCACACTCGTATCACGGAAACTGGGATTCAACACGTTTACATTGAAAGCGCACTGGTAAACACATACTCCCAATGCAGGAGCATCTTACAGGCCCGAGCTGTCTTCGACAAGATGGTCCATCGTAATGTCGTCTCATGGAACTGCCTCATTCGGGGATACGTTGGTGAATGGGAGAAGTGAAGAGGCTCTGGAGGTGTTTGATGGCATGGAGAAAGCTGAGGGTGGCTGTGAACCAAATGCACGTACCTACGTAGCTGCCATATCGGCTTGTGCAGCTTTGGGAGCAAGGAAGTCTTCTGAACAGAAAGATGGCTGGACAGAGGAAAGCTATACATAACCAGGCTGTGACAAGTGGAAACTGTGGCGTCTTTGTTAAGTCGGCACTCATTAACATGTATGCAAAATGTGGGAGTATGGCTGATGCTCGAAGAGTGTTTGATGAGATGTCTGAGCGAGATATCATTAGCTGGAACTGCCTTATGCAGGGATACCTAGAGAATGGATTATACCAGACTGTTTTGGAGGTTTTTGATGGCATTCACGGTTGTGTACCGGATGCTAGAACGTACCTTGCTGCTATTTCAGCCTGTGTAAGCTTGGCAGAACGAAAAAGACAGTAAGACATGGATAGAGAAAGGCAAGGATATTTTCACTCGAGCAGCGATGAACAGGTGTTGCGACATGTTCATTGAGAGTGCAATGGTGGATATGTATGCTAAAACCGACTGCATGAAGGATGCTCGTAGTATCTTTGATGGAATGGCTCGTCGGGATATTGTCTCATGGAACTCCTTGCTACATGGATACGTGGAGAATCGTGAGGCCAAGTTAGCCCTTCAGCTTTACGATGAGATTCATGACAGTGTTGTTCCTGATGAGAGAACTTATCTTGCAGTGGTTGCTGCCTGTGCAAGTTTGGGATCAACGGATGTAGATGGGAGACATAAGTGGCTGAAAAGAGGAAGAGATATACACTGTCAAGCTGTGAAAACCCGATTCTGTGACATCTTTGTGGAAAACACACTGGTTGATATGTATGCACAATGTGAAAGCATGCTGGAGGCTCGTCAAGTGTTCGATAGCATGGCTCTCTGGAACATCGTCTCGTGGAATTGCCTTGTTGGGGGATACGTGAAAACGGTGAGAATAAGATGGCTTTAGAGATAATCTCTGCGATGGGTTCACATGGTTTTGCACCTGATCCGGCTACGTATATAGCTGCATTCATGGCATGTGGGAACTCCATGGATGTGGTTAGAGGCAAGGAGTATCATGAGAAGATACGGGAGTGTGGATTTGAAAAAGACATGTTGGTATTGACTTCATTGCTGGAGTTTTATGGAAACTGTGGTATGATCGAGGTTGCAAAGGGGATATTTGATTCAATGGTGGTTAAGGATATATGGTCATGGAATGCATTGTTAAGTGCATATAGCCAGCAGGGTGACACACACAGTGTTCTTGAGGTGTTCAAAGTGATGGTTGATCGTGGGACAGCTCCGAATGAGTTTACTTTCACGCTTATTCTCAATGCATGTAGTCATGCTGGATTGACAGAGAAAGGGAAGGAGTTGTTTGATTCAATGGAGGCCAAGTATGGGGTTAAGCCTGATATGATACATTATAATTGTCTGGTGGATCTCCTTGGACGTGCTAATCTTCTAGAAGAGGCAGTGAGGTTTGTGAGGACTATGCCTTTGAGGGGAACGCTGTGACGTGGGGTACTATATTAGGTGCGTGTAGGAAGTGGAACAATGTGGAGGTGGCAAGGGTGGCTTATGAGGCTTTATTGAAGTTCGATGTCAAGGATTCTTCGACTTATGTCTTGATGGCTAATATATGTGGAAATGCTGGAGGTTCATGCAGCCCGAAAGACGAGATCCATCGTACTTAACTTGCAAGTAACCAGTGGTATGAATATATATATATATATATATATATATATATATATATATATATATATATATACCGGTTCATCTTGTGTTGTGCTTGTGGGTTTCAGGTACGTTATATCCACAGAAACCATTACAAACATACAATTATTAATGATGTGGAAGTGCTAGTTTTTTGGATTGTGGAAGACCGGATATCGAATACTTAACATTTAGAGGTATGTTTGTTGAGGCATAACATATGCGTGTGTATATAGAGTCCATCCGTACAGACATCCTGAATGTGCTTGTTATACTTTCTCCGACATGAAATACATACGTAATATATACAAATCAGATCCATGGATACTATATATAAAGCACGCATGTTTTATATATGATACGATACCTTGAATAGTATATTTAGTATAGAATTACCAGTGAACTTTTTGACTACAAGTAATCCTGACAAGCCACTTTTACATGTAGGTATTCTTTTAATTGCATAGCTGCGTACTAATCTTAGTTTTAAACACTGAAGCTTGTTTAATATGGTTTATATGATTTTACATACACACGCATGATATCATAGTTCATATATATGATATTAAGCAAGCCTGGATGAATTCCTCCCTATATAGAATACTCGGTCAAGCAATACACTAGAAGCTAGAAAGCATTTCTAGGCCATTCTTGTTTGTTTGCTTGACATTACTTGCACCTTGCAACTTTACAGAATAGTATGTAGGCTTAGTGCTTCACAACCACTAACTTAATGACAATGATATATACCTGTTCACTTAGAGGTAAACTATATATATTTATATATTCTAGTGCAAATAATCACGATGTAAGACATAATGACGAACAGTGGCACGTGTTCATATGTTTATTCAGTACACACTAATCAGATATTTATGCTTCGCATTTCATATAATAAATTTACACAGATGATTCATTTCACTGAGGGACCTGAATATGACAGGGAGATGTATGACTTGTCTCTTCACTAGTTTCTGGTAATGCTAATAAGCCGGAAAGGCTGCTCCTACAGAGTGGACATGAATAGTAGGAACAGAGCCAGAGCTGTATGCACTCGCTGTGGAAGTAATGCCCGCAATTCGGCAAGACCCGGATGACAGTAGCACAGTTTCCTCTGCATCCTCCTCTTGAAACTCTGAGAGACACACCGAGCAGCAGTCTGTGCTGCTGTCCTTCTTTGTAATTTTTGTCAGTCTTGCAGTGGGAAGCCTCTCTACCACTCTCCTGCTCAGCTTCTCTCTCAGTTCTCGATTCTCCGAGCTTGTTGCTCCTGTTGTGTCCCTATCTGTTGCTGCCCTCTTCCGGCTCTTGTACGCGCCTTGATGCACCAGAGATACATAGCAACTATCCCCATGAAGGATATACTTGCACCAAGGCCACAGAAGACGATCACTACACTTACTGTAGTGTTGAGATGAAAAGACCTCTGCTGGTGATGATTGAGGTGATTTATATAATGAGGTGCTGCTGCTTGTAAGAGCCTCATGTTTTTTTTTTCTTTCAGACAATTGAACACTCTCAAGGAAGCAAAGTCAACACACACACAAGGTCATCACTAACATCACTCACTGACTTTGGGAATTCTAGCGCTCACACTAAACGCAAGATTGCAAGAGTCAAACTATAAATACAGTATATGTAAATTACCTGTGACGATATAATATATAAACCTCCTTGTGTTCTACTGGCTCACGAGTTATCTGTGCCAGTTGTTCCCGACTATTTTAATAATTTTAAAATCAAAAAGCAACATTAGTATTTAATTCAGAAAGTGCAATGCGGTATATTAGATGGATTTAACACCGTTGGATCTTTAAATTTGAAATTCAAAATATTTACAAGATAGATCCACTGGGGATGTTGTGGAACCATGTGCACTGTTGGATTCTAGATAAATTTACCACCGTTGGATCTATAAGATGAGATTCAAAATATGTAGGTGCAATGTTGCTATTGCCTTGGTAGCTAAGTTCATAGTAAAGATTTATATTTTTATACCATAGATAGATCCACTGGGGATTGTTCTGAATTGGAACCAGCTGCATCCAGCAACAGGTTGTTCCTGCAGAGGGGACAGGAAGCCGAGGTACGCAGCCACTTATCAACGCAGGATGGGTGGAAGCAATGATTACAGTGTGGGAGAAACCTAATGGACTTCTCCGTTTGCCCGAATTCCCCGAGACAAACTGCGCAACCCTCTACATTCTCGACGATGCCAACGAGTTCTTGGTATGTTAAGAGAGGCAATTTGTTGATCTCTTCCTCCTTGAGACCGACTAAGGTCTTGTTCTGGGTTTCGTGGTGTTGCTGCTGCTGTGGGGGGCTGAATTCTTCTTCTTCGGGGACATAGGAAATAGAGGCCTAGCAAACCCAAGAGAGATATGAAAGTTAGAATGACCATGACAATGAGCGTGATGATGGCTCCATTGCTGAGATGTAGAACTCCATTCTTGTGTTGCTCTTCCTGCTCGTGTGGAGATGACTCGGAATGGATTTCCATTGAGGGGACAATTCAAAGTGGAATGTGGTGGATCTGAAGAGGTTCAGATAGTCTCTAATTTGTATGGAGGATAGACGTGGTTGTTGTGGGAGACAACCGATGGACTGGTGGTCCTCGTTATTACTAGTTCTTCATTTTAATGCCAGATTTGACAAACTTGACAAACGTCATTCAACTCGCTCGACATGATGGGTGACGGCTTGGGCCGCTTGATGGAGACTTAACTTCTCAGCGACGTTTCCTCCACCCTTAAACCCTAAACCCTAAACCCCAAGTGATTATTACTATTAAACCTCTCATTGCGCGATATATATATATAATGGTTAGGTAAACTGTTGCTAGAGAAATAAATAAAATTAGGACATCTCAGTTTTGTATTGCTGTTATAATGTTTTCCGGTAGCTATATTCCAAACAATCATACTTCACCTTCGACACCGTCACATCGAAATCAAATTTTCTATTCAAAAGGAGGTTGCTGATCTATGACTTTTTTTTTTCTTTTTTTTTTCTCTTTAAATAAAATAAAGTCACTTTTAGTATACAGCACCCATCACAAATCTTGATTAGCTTTATAATAGAAAAATTATGTAAATAAGCTAGTTAAAAGCTGCTTAAATTCCATATATATATATATATATATGTGCATATATATATAATTTAAATAACTATATTAACAACAAGATTAAGATATAGTTTCTTTAAGATTATTTTTATTTTTCTACATAAATTCACATTATTATAATTTGTATAATTTAATAGAATAACTGTCAAATAAGGATATATGTGGCACAGTTAGAATCTGATAATATAATTATATATCTTTTAAGAATTTTAATTGGGTGATTTATTTTAGCCTTAAATTTTAATTATATAAAATTTAATAATATCTTATGTTAAGGGGATAACGATGATGATGCACTTAAAATAATATGTTTTAATTAAATAATTTCAGACTTATTCATTTTAAATAAGTTAATTATAAAATATTGATATTCCTTAGTAATGTTATATGCAATATTTTAATACGTGTTACCATGGTGGAATGGATGTTAAAAACGTTGCTAATACAAAAAACTAACAACTAATTCTTTTTAGCCTTTTGTTTTTAATAAATTAAAATTTACATAAAAAGGAAACTATGTTTAATTAACTGAAATAAATTAATGAAAGTAACATGGTGTGCATATGTGCACATGTTTGTAAGTTGTCTGTGTTAATTAAATTGTTATAATTTATAAATTTATGTATTTTCATTTTTTTCACTTTTGCATTAGATTCTTTATGAAATTGTGACTTATGTTTTTTCTTAAGTCATTTAAATGTCTATATATATTATTATATTCTGCACTAAGGTGTATAGAATTTAAAATAAAATGTACATATTGTTAACCTAGTATCCTCAACCATATTCACTTTCTTTCAAATTAACATTCATATTAATATTTTGAGTATATACCTCTTGTTTAGGAAATGCTTTGGAATTCAACAGAATTATAACTCCGCATAGTTTATATTTTAAATTATCAAATTTAAATAAAATATTCAAATATGAAAAAGAAATTGAATTTATATATAAATGTATCACATACACCTATACATGTTTAAATTTAATTCTTATAATGCATTTGGGAGATATAAATTAAGAGAATTTATATATAATATATACACACTAGGTTTTGTGGCATTTACATATTACCCTGAAATTTAAAATTTAATATAAGAAGTTTAAATTTACATAAATTTTTATAAAACTTTAAAATAGAATAACTTATAAATTAAACCCACGTTTTCTGAATATAAAAGTGTGCCGAGGATACACAGACATATTGATATGGTTAAAAGACACAAATTATATTAATTTAACATTACCATTTAAAGTTTTATAATTGTGAAACAAATTGTTTTAAAAACCTCATATAATATTTGTAAAAATATTTAATATAATGTTCTATTTAAACAAATCCAGATATTAGCCACTTTATTAAAAATTAATGAAATTCTTATTATTATTATTTCTTTATTTAAAAAAACATAAATTAATTAAACAAATAAAATAAAATGAAATAAATTTAAATATATATATTAATTTACAGAAAATTGGAAAGAATAACATGAAATTAAATAATTATACATTATATATATATAATTTATAGAAAATAGAAACGAAATAAAATGAATTTTGTTAATATATATATTATTCTATAGCAAAATTTAATCACATAAACATAACTTTTTTAAATGTTTGTGATGTGTGTGTGTGTGTGTTTAATTAGTTTTACTTAGAATTAAATATCATGAACAAAAATTAATTTTATTTTTATTTATTTCTCAAAAAAATATTAATATGAAATGCATTAACTTTTTCAAGGATAAAAATGTATTTTTAAATTTACATGGTATATATATTTAGTTTTCAACTAATAATATTGTTGTCCATTACAATTTTAAAATGTAATATATTTAAAGAGATACAATGTATCTGTTGAATTAATATTGTTGATTAGGCAATCTGGTTAGGTTCTTAATTGATATATTATTATTTTAATTATATTTATATATATTTATGTAAACTTAAAACATATTTATATGAATTAATTAATGTTTGAGTAGATTAAATATGAAATTAAACATTATTAAACTTTATTTCAATGTTTGTACCTTAAATTTAAATGTGCATATACATGCACATATATTGTTACAATGAACAAAACTATATATTTTGTATATACCATAAAAAATTGAATTTTAAATTTTAATTGTGTTTTTAGCATCTGAAATTTTGTATATATATAATTTTAATATTGTGAATAAGATGATATGTTGTGCATAGTTTTGTTTGAATAACTTAATTATTATTTATGCATAAATATAAATATACATATATATTCTTAGGTGTTATTTATCCATATATTATACACATAAAAATCATGATTTTTAAATAGACTACATTATGGTTATGATAGTAAATTTTGAACTTTCAAATTTCTTTAAATAAAATGTACAATAACTTTAAATAATTAAGTAATGTGTTTTTAATTTTTTATATCAGTGCATTGATATTCATCACGAGGCATTTGAAAAGATGAAAGTTATATGTACACCCACAATATTCTTAAATATACTTTTATAATTCCATTCACACTTAGTAAAATTTTGAAAGTTTTTATATAATTATTAATGATTATGATTTTATTAAGAGTAAAAATTTACTTTTAGTAATATTTAGCATTTTGACACCATTTCTTAATAGTATTTGCTTTAAATTTTTTATTTATCACTAATAAAAATACATTTAATATCTTTCACATAATATATGTTAATATATTAAATGAGTAAGTAAAATTTTTAGCTCTATTCAAAATTATACACATTCTTTTTATTAACATAACAAAGAATACATTTACATTATTTATAATAATGATTAAAATACCAAGTGAATTCAATTTAGTCTTGTATATGATTTTATATTTTATTAAAAATAGAATATTAATAGTAGATATTTTTCTTTTTTTTAATTTTATTATTATTAATATGATTATAAGGTTATGTGTAATATAGAGGACTACAACAAACTTTATAAAATATATTAAATAAGCTAGTTAATAAAAGTTACAATACATATTAGTAAAAAAAAATCATCATTTAATTTTAAAAAAAGTTATAAAGCATAAGATTTATTGTCTTAAAGCAAGATAATAATTGACATTTTCACAAAGGCAGTGCCATTAACTAAGTACTACAATGCATACAAAGGCACACATGAAGAGAGAAGAGTAAGTGTTTACTATATGTAAAGCTTATAAAATACTTTTTTGAATATATTTTAAATTTAATAATAAGTTTATTTACCTTTACATTAGGGAGTTTATATGTGATTTTATGTTTTATAAAGAAGAGTAATAAAAATAAATAGTAGTGGTGAATATTTTGAATTGTTTTATCATTAAAATGATTAATAAGGTTATGTCCATAATACGATGAGACTTATTACAAGAGACTAATGTTGAACCCACTTTACAAAAATATTTTAGTTAAAACTTTAATAATTTTCTCCTATGATTAATTTATATTTTAAATTTAAAATAATGTGATTCATTTTAATATATTTTTACTAATTAAAAAATATAATACCTTTTTCAAAATTTTAGTAATTATGAATGTTGTGACACAATGTCAACATTTATAAATTTATATATATATGAATACACCTCCCTTATGTGCATGTGCATAAGAGATTAAAAAAAAACTTATATTTTAATGTTTGCATTTGTGTATTTATAACTTAAATAAATACACATCTTCTATACCTCTATATTTATTTATAGAAAAATATTAAACTTTCTGTATTATAAAAAAAATTAATTGGGACGTGTTTCCCTTATGGATATTACAAAAGGAATTAAATTAAAAAAATGATTTATATATTAATATAAATTAATGCATTATGAATTTCTCATTCAAAAGACAAACTAAAACTTAAATAATTATAAATTCTCTTATTTTAAAGATAACTTTTAAAATTAAGCAAGATTATTTATTATTTTGTGCATTGGATAAATATATTATGATTAAAAAACTTACTTTAATTATTAAGAAAAAAAATAAAATTTCTTTATTTTTTAAATTTTTTATTTCATTGGAGTATATTAAAGGAAGTTTTATTAAAAACAAATTTATACTATGAATGCTATAAAATATTATATATAATGTGTGAAATATTACTTATTAAAAATAATAAGAAAAACTATGGCACTTCATATAATAACTAGTGCAATTTTAACATTTTAATAAATTTTAATACTTTGTTTTGTTTTACAAAAACAATGGTTTGTATTTAATAATTTTTTTTTATTTTCTTAATTTAAGATGCAATTAAGATGATATAAAAACTTAATCATATACTTGTAAAAATAAGATTTATTATCTTATAACAAAATTTAAACTTTTGTCTAGATTATCAAAATATATTTATAAATGATATGAAATTAATTGTTTATGTTAATTACGTCACTATGTCTTACAAAAATAAATTAAAATTTTAATTTTTTTGAATATATTAATAATATCTTATAAGAATCATAATTAACATAATATATAGATTCTTTAAGAATATACAAACTTTATTAAAATTTATTTTAAATCTATATGAAACAATTCAAAACTCAAAATTTAAGGTTTTCTTCATAATAATCTATATTCCACTATATAATCACACATTCAATTCATCATAATTATTTTAATGTATTTTTCAATGTATATTTGATACCATATATATGTATAATATAAATAAATAACTTAATTTAATATTGATCTACATTAAACATAATTTCAATATAAAAAAGTTATTATTTACAAATTCAAAAAAGAAAATTTTAAAATGAGTTTGAAAGTATTCTAGTATTTATATATTTTTTAAAATGAAATGTAACATGTGTATACATTTTTATAAGATTTTATAAATGCACATTACATGCATTATTAATGTTAAAAAGAATTGCATTGAATAAAACATATTAAGATCTTTAATGAGCTATAATTGTTAAGAATAAAAAACTTATTAATTATAAATAAATAAAGTATTTATAATTATAAAAATTGAAGGTTGTAATGTGGATATATATATATTAAATAAAATTTACACTTTTTTTTGGTAGGAATAATATGTTCAAAATTTGTGTTATAAAAAAAAATGCTTTAATCTTATGCATTTACATCTTTAATTAATAATTAAAATCTTATTTATTAATGCCAAATCTATTATATTTACTTAACAAATAATCAATTCATGAAAAACACTCTTCATCATAAAAATATATTATGTATCCAATATACACTTGATATATGCTTGTTAAAATACATTAATATTGAAGAGTATAAATGTTTTTTATTGTAATTAAATCGAATAATTATTTCTTAGTTAATTAAAACTATTTTAAGTTGGCATAAAGATAATCGTTTAAAACAATTTATTATATTAAAAATACTTAAACAAATAAACACTCATACATAACATATTTAAATATTGTATAAAAAATTATAGTATAACTTCATCATTATTTAATATTGCATAATGTTATTATAAAAAAGATACAACATTGTATTGAATATTATAGGGTTGATCGTATTAAAAACATGATTTGTTTGATAGGGATAAATATTTTTAATGTGTTTTTATTATCACAAATTTCATATTTATAAAAACATGAATATTAGTTTAGATAATAATTTTTTTAAGATAGTAAAATATATAATTTTATACTTATTTATTTTGTGTAACTTCATGACAAGAAAGATATTTGGATTCTTTCAAATTAAATATTAATTTTAAAATGTTTAATTCTTAAAGAAAATAATTTCCTAATATTGAAAAGATTATTAATAATCTAAAAATATTAATTATCTTTTTCATAATCCTATATGATTCAAATGAAATATTATTTTCAAATAAAAGAAGGTTATAAATCTTATTGTTTATTAAAATAGTTTCATTTTTTTACATTTCATAAAGTTATCGATGTGGTATTTATCTTGTAAGATGTAATAATTAATATAATGCATAATATAAGTAATTAAGACTCAGTCAATATTTTTAAAGCAAGATTGTGGCTTAATACATGTGTATATTATGTTATTTGTACATATTATAATGTTGTGTGATAAGTGGCAATTTTTATTACATTACATTGTTAATAATAAAAAATAAAACATGTGTGGTATGTTTAAGTTTTAAGATTGGAACATACATTTTAACATTTTAAATAATATATTTTAGGATTATTATTTTCTGTTTTTCATTTCAATCTTTCATATGACTATTAAACTATAACTTGATTTTAATAATAAAAAACTATTTATTATTTAGAGTATGTCCAAACAATCACTAAAGAGATTAATATAATAATTGAAAGATAATTTTAATTGATAAGTAAAAAGTTGTATATGGCTTATAGCATGTTAATGATATAATGGCACACACGAATGTGCATACATGCATGTTTGTGTATATGCGCATGCAAACAACATACACACAAGTTACACACAATTTAAAATTTTATGTTATTTTCATTTAACCCATGAAATACATTTGACAAAATTATATTACATATATCATTCACATGTAAATTATAAATATAAAATCAGCATTAAATAAAGAGAATATTCAAGTATTATTAGAAGTATATTCTTATGAAAGGTGCACTAAAATCTTGTACATTCATTTTAAAATTTGCTGCACGATTGACATACATTCCACTTTTATGCACCACCCATATAATGCAGTTAGGACTGTTTAAGTTTTTACAAAAAGTGTTTTAGTAAAATAGACAGTATCCACATGATATAAACATTATCACATATAACTTTCTTATGAGCATATGCATCCTCTAAAAATGGTCACGGATCTCACCATATCATTTATAACCTATATTACGCATTCTTGGTGTCAAAGATGATCATGTGTATTGTTTATTCTTGACATCGAGGATGGTCATTGGTGTTTTCATATCCATCAGAGCATCTACATTAATCATCTTGGCAATGTGCATTATCTATTCTCGACACTAAGGACAATTATTATGTTTTCACATTCATTTATAATATACATTAATGTTCTACATCAACTATTCTCGACATTGAGGATGATCTTTGTAATTTCATGATCACTATAACATATCCTATAATGTGCTTTGTGTAAGTCATCAGTGTTTCCATGACTACTAAAACATACCTAAATAACTTATTTAAACCATCTTTAGTGTAAAAGATGTTATTATGGTTTATTAACTGCCATAATAAAACGATAATCACTGTCCTCAGCACCAAAGACAATATTAGTATTTTCATGATTATCAGCTTATACATTAATAACATCCATTAACCAATGTCGAAGATGGAATATATTTGGGAAGTTAAGTGTTATATATATACATTAAAGAGTGTAATACTTTGTTATGTGTGTATTTGTATGTTTATATGTACGTGTTATTTAATATGTGATTTAACTTTTGTTTTATGGCATGTATATGTGTATTATACATGATATAGTACATGTGAAAGTTTATATTTAATGTGTCTATGTACTAAAGAATGAAAATATTAATTACCTATGTGTATGTGTGTTCATGTGTATATATCTCAGTATGTGTGAGAGAGAGAAAAATAATATATCTAACACAAAATAACTAAGTAAAAACATGTCTAGTATAAATTTATAATTTATGTAATTGTAAAATATAATATTAAAGAAGAAAAACATAACATCATTTATTACACATATTTGTTTAACTTCTTTTAAGTAGAAATATAATCATCATTTGTTTTTGTTGTAACAATAGTAAAAATCAAATTTTATTACACATTTTAAAAAAGAAAGAGAACAACAATATATAATATATATAAATGTTTATTAATTTAATTAATTAATTTTATTGCTTTTTATTAATGTTGATGGTGAAGACCAAGGTAATCTAAGTCTTATTTTTTTATAATTAAGTACGCAATCAAGCATTATGTTATATATAAATTTTTATTTTTATTAACATTTAAATTATTTTCAATTAAGTATTAATTATTATAACATCATATATAGTATAATCATAATTAACTTTTTTAAACTAAAACATTATAGATTAAAGAGGTTGTAAATTATCTTCTTATACGCTTTAACCAATAAAAGTCTATAATGTCATTAGAACTTGAATAATTATCTTTTTAATAATTCAATAACATTCATAGTACAAGATTAATAAACTTACATCCTTTTAGCTTAATGAACAAATTTTTTTTATATGTAATATTAAAAGATTTAACTTTTTCAAGAATTTCAAATTTAATAGTGTAAACTATGTTTAAATATAAGTATGCTTATATATTACTTTATATTTATCATGCTCTTTAAATAGTTTATTAAAGAAATTTTTATATGAGTTATATTAAAATATTTTAAATCATTTTTACATTTATAAAAAAAGTTATAGTGAATTGTAAGCCTTTGTAATAAATTTTTAAATTTTATTTATTAATTAGTTTATTAAAAGTGGTATTAAGATGAACCTTGAGATTGAATCTTAAAATAATTATTAAAAAGAAAAATTAAGAAAAAAAAACATTATATATTAAAATGTATTTTCTCATTAATCCAGTTGTTTTGTCATTAATAAAGGATTTTTTATTCACATAAAGGAATATATTTATTATGAATTATATTTATAATGTTATTTTTAATATTTATAAGAATAATTTTACACTAAATTATACTAGAACACTATATATATATAAAATTCTTTTATAAATAATTAGATGTATTATTTAGAACATTAAAAAGACATTAAATCAGTACATTCATGAATTTAAGGAGAATAATTATAAATGAAATAGGAAAGATCTATTAAACATATTTCGAATGGTAATAGCTGTCATTATTATTATTATTATTAAAATGATAGATAATATCATGCTCCTCTCCCCAATCTGAATACACATTTATTTATCCCATGTATTTCGATTTTTACATTTAGTTCTCCTCAATAACAAAAAGAGTAACTACCATTTATACTTTATTCCAGCACAGGCATATTAGTGTTTGTGGTTACAATATATTCTTTTTAACGAAATGAGTAAAAACTGATTCATGTGTATATCAGCCAATCTAATTCTTATTCTTCATGTTGATAGATAGATAGATAGATATAGATATAGATAGATATATATGTGTGTGTGTGTGTTGGATGCGTAGCATATACACACACCATACAATGTGGCAGAGTCTCAACTGAATATAAATCTGAATTCTGCAACTTGCAGGGTTCTAATAAGACAACCTTCTCCTGAAGTCCTGAAGATTCCCACGGGCTTACTATTAAATCTCCGGGACCATGGTACATCCTTTTCCGACTAGGACATAAGTAAGCAGAGGAAACAAAATTGTAGATGCAGTAAAATACATCCTTAAGCACACGCCCAATAAATGCATACAGACTTCTTATGGATTTTGATCTTGATTAAATCAGCCCTTCAGTTCTGGAACCCTCTCAAGGATTTGTAATGATACATGTAGAGACACAGATGCATGAATCTTTGGACATACAATGTGTAGTTATGCACATGAGACGTGGAGAATTTCTCCACCTCGTGTTCTTGAGAGCCTTATCTCCTTGTGACAGACACATGCCTGACCCCTTTGTATTGTCTCATAACCGGATTCACCTCCACACCGTATAAAACAAACGCTTGTCACTCTCACTCTCTTGAGCGCGCATTCATTGTTCCCAACGGGGGTTGGTATCAAAATGTTAAAAAAGCTTGTACTCTGTGCGTGGGCGTGCCTGTGCATGTGTGTGTGTTATACAGTGAAGGAACGCTTGCAGATCTATAAAACAGATCATATCATACATGTCAGGAGTCGTCAGCTGTTGGGACCTCATTCATAAACTAAGATAAGTGTCAGGTCGCGATTCCCGTAACTCACGTCCACGTGTCGTGTCCCTTATTTTTCACGGCATATTCCACCGCTCACCTCTGCATTTTCTTTGTTTTTAGAGGGGAATGTTTAAACAGTTCTTTTGAACACTCAGTAATAATATGTCAGTAGCTTCCTTAGCACCTGTTCCGAGTTCTACCGGCTACGGTCTCGGACAGAATTTCGCATGTGCTCTTGCAATTGGTGTTGCAGCAATTCTTTGTACATTTGCATTCCTTGCATTCATCCTGTGCAGGTACCTTATGACACAGAACCAAGGATTTCCAGACGCTTGTCAAACTACAAAAACGAGCTCTAGATTCAGCCTGGAGAATATCCCTGTTTTGAGGCCCTCTGAGCTCACTGGAAAGAGTTTTAAAGGAGGTGAATCTTGCGCTGTCTGTCTTGGCGAGCTATCTCGAGCTGAACATGTGGAAATGCAAGTAACATTGTTACGTCTCCTTCCCCGGTGTGGACATTGCTTCCATTGTGAGTGTGTTGACGAGTGGCTTCAATCCATAACCAATGTCCAGTATGTAGGACTACTTTATTCGAGAATGAATCTGCAAATTCCTCCTGTAACCCAACAGGGAGTCCTGAAGAGAGGGCAGAGGTGTGTATCTTGGTTCAAGAAGCAGTTCAAAACTCAAATGAAGATAAGTAATAGATAATTGAACTGAGATAATGATGACAGGTATAACTAGCTTTCTTCACACGCTAATGTTGTGACTCCTCCCACGCGTAGTTCATGCTTGTGTATATATGTCCTAATAGGAATCTACAGTATTCATTAAGGCGGGAATGATTTCAAATACACTAATAGTAGGGCTGTCATGCAAGTTTTTGAAAAGAGCGATGTTTCAATTATCAATTTCGTTACTAATTTATTAAATAGTTTATCAATTTTCTTCATCATTTCCAACGCTCATTCCGCACTTACAGATTCCTTTGAAGTTACAGACAGACATACAGATACATAAGTGATACCCGATAGAGTCTCAGAGCGCGTTACAAGTAATACGGTCAGTGATATATGCCATAGTAAAAAAATGTTATGAATTAGTAATTAAATTAAATTAATAATTATTAAATTAATAATTAAATATTTCCGTAACATTTTTAGACTACGGATTTAATCACTGAGTACGTTAGTAAGTTAAAAATGTTTTTCTCACACGCTAATAAGTTAAAAATTTATGTATTTTCATGTTTTTTCTTTTAAGTCATTTAAATGTCTATATATATATTATTGTATTCTACATTAATGTGTATAGAAATTGAAAAAAAATGTACGTATTGTTTATCATGGCCGAATATGGCACAAATTAACTTAACCAGTTATCCTAGGCATATTTATTTTCTTTTAAATTAATATCATATTTTAATTTTTATTATTAAGTATTTTTAGTACATACCTCTTGTTTAGGAAATGCTTTGGAAGGTCACAATGGTTATTTTTTTTTGTTATTGAGGAGAACTAAGTGTAAAATCAATCTTAATGAAATACATGGGATAAAATAAATGTGTTATTTCAAATAGGGGAGAGGAGCATGATATTATCTATCATTTTAATAATAATAATAATGAAAACTATTACCATTCTAAATATCTTTCCTATTTCATTTATAATTATTCTCCTTAAATTCATGAATATACTGATTTAATGTCTTTTTAATGTTCTAATAATACATCTAATTATTTATAAAAGAATCATATATATATATATATATAGTATTCTAGTATAAGTTAGTGTAAAATTATTCTTATAAAATATTAAAAATAACATTATAAATATAATTCATAATAAATATATCCCTTAATGTAAATAAAAAAATCCTTATTAATGAAAAACAATTGGATTTACAAGTGAAAATGAGAAAATACATTTAAATATATAATGTCTTTTGTCTCAATTTTTCTTTTTTAATAATTATTAAGATCCAATCTTATAGTTCACCATAATACCACTCTTTAATAAATTAGCTAGTAAATAAAATTTAAAAATTTCTAATCACAAAGGCTTACAGTTCACAATTTTTTTTTGTAAAGGTAAAAATGAACTTAAATATTTTAATATAACTCACTTAAAAAATTCTTTAATAAACTATTGAAAAAGCAATAAAGTAATATATAAGCATGTTCGTATTTTAAATATCGTTTGCACTATTAATTTTGATGTTCTTAAAAAAGTTAGATTTTAATATTACATATCAAAAATTTGTTCATCAAAGTAAAAGGACATAAGTTTGTTAATCTTGTATTATGAATGTTATTGAATTATTAAAAGGATAAATATTTAAGTTCTAATAACATAATAGACTTTTATTAATTAAAAGCATATAAGGAGATAATTTACAGCCTCTTTAATATATAATGTTTTAGTTTAAAAGAGTTATTTATGATTATATTATATATGATGTTTATAATATAATGAATACTTAACTGTAAATAATTTAACTGTTAATAAAAATAATAATTTGTATATAAACATAATGCTTGATTGCGTACTTAATTATAAGAAAAATAAGACTTAGATTACCTTGGCCTTCACCACCAACATTGATAAAAGCAATAAATTATTTAATTAAATTAATAAACATTATATATATTATACTCTTGTTTTCTCTTTCTTTTTAAAAAATGTGTAACATAGTTTTACTATTTTTATAACAAAAAAAATTGATGATTATAATTCTACATAAAAAAGTTAAACGAATGTGTAATAAATGATGTTATGCTTTTCTTCTTTAATATTATATTTTACAATTACATAAAGTATAAATTTATATTAGACCTGTTTTACTTAGATATATTTTTTATCTCTCTCACACATGCATAGATATATACACATGAACACACACACAAACACACAGTTAATGCATGTGTATAATATGGTGACCATGGAAAGACTCGTGACGGTATCCAGAGGATGAGAAAGATTATATGCCATAATGTTTATGTCACACAGTGAATCTACAAGAATATTCTAATACACCCATAAGAATATACTTCTAATGATATTCTTAAATATTCTTTTTATTTAATGTTGGTCTTGTGTTTAACTATGTCCAAGATTCATGCATCTGTGTCTCTACATGTATCATTACAAATCCTTGAGAGGGTTCCAGAACTGAAGGGTTGATTTAATTAAGATCAAAATCCATAAGAAGTCTGTATGCATTTATTGGGCGTGTGCTTAAGGATGTATTTTACTGCATCTACAATTGTGTTTCCTCTGCTTACTTATGTCCTAGTCGGAAAAGGATGTATCATGGTCCGGAGATTTAATAGTAAGCCCGTGGGAATCTTCAGGACTCTTCAGGAAGAAGGCTGTCTTATTAGAACCCTGCAAGTTGCAGAGTTCAGATTTATATTCAGTTGAGGCTCTGCTACATTGTGTGGTGTGTGTATGTGCTATGCATCAAACACGCACACACACAGATATATATCTATATATATATCAACATGAAGAATATGAATTCTTGGAGTAAACAAGATTAAGAACGTTAATTAACAAGTAATGTGGACTTACCATATATATATTGGCTGATAAACACATGAATAAATTTTTACTCATTTCGTTAAAAAGAATATAATGCCCATATGCCTGTGCGACGCATACGTACTTCTCCTTTTCTGGCACAGGGAAATTAGGTAAATATCGTATTGGTGAAGTTAGTTTCAAAACCGCATCAAATAAATATTCAAATATGAAAAAGAAATTTAATTTATATATAAATGTATCATACATACACCTATGTTTAAATTTAATTCTTATAATGCATTTGGGAGATATAAATTAAGAGAAAATTATATATATATATATATACACACTGGGTTTTGTGGCATTTACATACCCTGAAATTTTAAAAATTTAATATAAGAAGTTTTATATTTACATAAGTATTCTTATCAAACTTTAAAATAGAATATACTTATAAATTAAACCCACGTTTTCTGAATATAAAATTGCAAGGAGGATACATAGACATATTCATATGTGACATCCTGGGTTAAAAGACACAAATGATAGTAATTTAGCATTGCCATTTAAAGTTTTATAATTATGAAAACAAATTGTTTTAAGAACCTCATATAATAATTATAAAATATTTAATATAGTGTTTAAACAAATCCAGTTATTAGCCACTTTATTTCAAAATTAATGAAATATTTTTGTTATTATTTTTTTTTATTTATTAAAAAGCATAAATTAATTAAACAAATAAATCTAAGTTGAAATAAAATAAAATGAAATAAGTTAAATGTATATATTTAATTTATAGAAAATTGGAAAGAAATAGAATAAAATTAATTAATTATACATACATACATATATATATATATTTATAGGAAATTAGAACGAAATAAAATGATATTTGTTAAAATATTTATTCTATAGCAAATTGGAAAGAAATTAATCACATAAACATAATTTTTTAAATGTTTGTGATATGTGTGTGTGGTGTGTTTAATTAGTTTACTTGGAATTAAATATCATGAATTACAAACTATTTTATTTTTTAATTATTTCTCAAAATTATATTAATATGAAAGTGCATTAACTTTTTCAAGGATAAAAATGTATTTTAAATTTACATGGTATATATATTTAGTTTTCAACTAATAATATTATTGTTAAAATGAAATATATTATAAAGAGGTACAATGTATCTATTGAAATTAATATTGTTGGATTAGGTAATTTGGTTAGGTTCTTAATTGATATATTATTATTTACTTATTTCTATGTATTTATGTATATTTAAACCAATATTTTTACGAATTACTAAATGTTTGAATAGATTAAATATAAAATTAAACATTATTAGACTGGTAAATTTAAAATGTGCCTATACATGTGCATATATTATTAAGAAATGGACAAAACTATATATTTATGTATATACCATAAAAAACTTGACTTTTAAATATTGATTGTGCTTTTAGCATTTGAAATTTATGTATATATATTTTAAATATTGTAGAATAAGATGTTATGTTGTGCATAATTTTGTTTGAGTAACTTAATTATTGTTTATGCATAAATATAAATATACATATATATTCTTAGGATGTTATTTATCCATATATACAAATTTTGAACTTCCAAAATTTCTTAAATAAAATGTATAATAATATTTTAAATAATTAAGTAATGTTCTTCTTAATTTTTTTATCAATGCAATTGGTATTTATCACGAGACATTTGAAAAGAGAAAAATTATATGCACACCCACACACATTCTTAAGATATAAATTTATAAACACACTTAGTAAATTTTGAAAGTTTTTATATAATTATTAATGATTATGATTTTATTAAATGTAAAAATTTACTTTTAGTAATAATTTAGCATTTTTTACACCATTCCTTAATAAAATATTTGCTTTAAATATTTTATATATGACATTGAGGATCAATAAAAATACATTTAATATCTTTTACATAATATATTAATATATTAAATAAGTAAATAAATTATTTTAGCTCTATTGAAACAAATTATACACATTTCTTTTATTAACATAACAAAGAAATTGACATATTTATACTCTTTATGATAATGATTAAAATACAAAGTAAATTCAATTTAGTCTTGTATATGATTTTATTTTATTAAAATCAAAATCAAAAATAGAATATTAATAGTAGATATTTTTCATTTTTAAAATATATTATTATGTATATGATACTACAACTAACTTTATAAAATATATTAAATAAGTTAGTAAACATTACAATATAATAGTTAAAAAAAATTCATCATTTAATTTAAGAAAAAGTTATAAAGCATAAATATAATGTTATTAAACATTTTTCAATTCTTCATAATGTTACTACAAGTGCTTTTGTATTAATAATTTATATAAAATATAATATGATTTCTAAATAAGGGAGGGTGTGGCATGATATATCATTATATTAATAAATATAATATAAGGTAGTAAACACAGAAAAAATAATTTATGATTTGTATAAATCCGTGGAAAATGTTTAAAAATGAAAACTTTTTAAAAATATATATATTTTAAATCTAATACTTTATAAAGTTTATTTACCTTTATATTATTTGTTTATATGATTTTATGTTTTATAAAGAAGAGTAATAAAAAATAAAATAATAATGATGAATATTTTCTTATGTTTTTGAATTGTTTTATTATTAAAATGATGAATAAAGGTTATGTGCATATATATGATGAGACTCAATTTGAATTCTCATCTTTTGTTATTGTTCATCAACATTAATCGAGTGAGAATATTTTATTTCTTAAGCTTAACCGACTCAAACGGGTCGAAGCGGATAATTTTGATTTCCGAACTTAAAAGGGTAAAGGTAGATAACGTTGACCTGCGGGGCGGACTGGAACAAGTCGAACAAAAGATAAACTTTACGTGAGCAGCGAAATTAGTTGAGACTAATGTTGAACCCATTTTATTAAAAACTTAATTTTTTTAATGATTAATTTATACTTTAAATTTAAAATAATATGATTTATTTTTCATATATTTTTACCAATGAAAAAGTACAATATTTTTTCAAAATTTTAATAATTATGAATGTTATGATACAGTATCAATACTTATAAACTTTATATATATATGAATACACCTCCCTTGTGTGCATGTGCACAAAAAAAAAAAAAAGCTTAATCTAATGTTTGCATTTGTGTATTTATAACTTAAATAAATACACATCTTCTATACCTCTATATATTTATACAAAAAAAAATCAAACTTTTAATATTATGAAAAAAGTTAATTGGTATATGTTTTCTTTATATTAAAAAAGGAATTAAATAAAAAATGTTAATTAAAAAATAATTTATGTATCAATATAAGTTAATGCATTATAATTTTTCATTCAAAAGACAAACTTTTAAAAATTAAATAATTATGGATTCTCTTACTTATAAAGATAAACTTTTAAAAATTAAGCAAGATTATTTATTATTTGTGCATGTATTGGATAAATATTTTGTGGTGAAAAACTTACTTTAATTATTAAAAAAAGAATTAAAATTTCTAATACTTTTTAAATTTTCTTATTTTATTGAGTATATTTTGAAGGAGTTTTATTAAAAACAAATTATACTATGAATATTATAAAATACTAATTTAAATTATTTTGTATACATGTTTTAATATGTAATTTTATTTTTCAATTGTTTTATTAAGATTTTTGTTGCATATAATGAATTTTGATACTTTGTTTTGTTCTTTTTTGTTTTATAGAAAAGCAATGGTTTGTATTATAATATATATATATATATAATTTAAAAGTGCACATTACAAAAATGATATAAAAATTTAATGCATACTTGTAAAGATAAGATTTATTCTATTATGTAACAAAATTTAAACCTCCATTTAGATAATTAAAATATACTTATAAATGATATGAATTTAATTGTTTATGTTAATTACGTCACAAGGTCTTAAAAAATCAAAAATCTTTTCAAGTTTTTATGAATATATTAATAATATCTTAAAAGAACCATAATTAACATAGTTGTAGAATATATAGATTCTTTAAAAATATATTAAAAATATATTAATAATTTATTTTAAATCTACGTGAAATAATTCAAAACTCAAATTTTGGTTTTCTTCATAATAATTTATATTACATTTGTAATCACACATTTAATTCATATAATTATTTTAATGTATTTTCTAAAGTATATTTGGTAACGATATATATGTAAAGTTTAAAGAAATAACTTAATTTAACATTCTTTTTTAATTTTTAAATGATAATTGTTTTATATTGGAAATTATGTTTAATGTAGGAGAGTTTGGAAGTATTCTATATTTATATATTTTAAAATGAAATGTAATATGTGTATACTTTTATATAAGACATTTTATAAATGCACAATTAGTTTACATGAATTATTAGTGTTAAAAATTATTGCATGGAATAAAACATATTAAGATCTTTAATGAGTTATAATTGTTAAGAATAAAAAACTTATTAATTAAAAAATGAAGTATTTATGACTATAAAAATTGAAGGTTGTGAAGTGGATATATATATATATATATTAGATAAGATTTACACTTTTTTTGTAGGAACAATATGTTCAAAATTTATGATATATATATATATATATATATATATATATATATATATAATAATATTTAGTTTTATGCATTTACACCTTTAAGTAGTGATTAAAATTTATTTATTAATGTCAAATCTATCAATGTTATATATATCTTATTTAATAAAATAATTAATTCATGAAAGATCCATGTGTACGGTTGCATGTGCACATACTATTATTAGTGTAATGGATTTTGATACCCATCGGATTGGTTTTAATTTGGACCACTCACTCATGTATATTCTTGGACTAATGAAGATACATATTTCTATACATTCTATATTCGAGCTCTCACATTGGTGGAGGTGAGGGGCACCTCTATTGGTTCTAAAGAATGATCGAATTTGTGTTTTTTTATAAATCTCCTTCGTTTGTGGAATAACTACTCATGCAGTTGTTGGATGCCTTGCGGATGCAATTAAATAATCATTCTCAGTTGACGGCAGCATTCACAGTCCATAGTATTCTCCATGTTCTTGCTACAAATCCTCGGTTTGACCGGATTTCTTTCGCATAAATCTAGGGATAATGTGTACCATTAGTTTAACCACTTCGCCATGGTTGCCACATATCATTCATGGGATAGTGCTAAGTGTTTGTGCAAGTTTCCTACTTGTCTACATGGGACGACATTGTAATGGTACAATGGTTTGGACGTTGCAACTTGGCAGATTGGAGTATTTTTAAAGATTTTCACACGTGCATTTGGGCATGCGGATGACGGTGATGATGCTTTTCAGCAGTTGAATCATATTCGTCAGGAGCCATCTGAGTCAGTGATGCAATTTAGTGTTCACTTTCAGAACCTTTTGCTGCGTGAAAAACCTAACATGTTGGAACGCATCAAATCCACTAGCTCCAATGACTCTTGACGATGCTTTGAGGCTAGCATAGCAATTTGAGTCATCGCCTCTCCCACTTGCAACTTCACGTTCTCTCATTTCATTTCATGTGGGGATGGTCATGCTTCGATGGAGATTGATGATGTTGTTGCTCATGTACTAGCACAAGGTTAGGTTTGTGGATGAGGACATGGACGTGGACGTGCAGTTTGTTGTTGGGCGTGTGATGAGGTTGGACACACGTATCAATTGGCATTCCCCATTTTGAAGGTGGAGCCTTAGCGTCAACAACGTCTAATTGGTGTCGCTGCAGTAGAAGGTCTTGATGTGGTGGATCTTCTAGAAAACGACGAATCGGACGAGTAGAGGGGGTCCTTGTGCGAATAAGTTAGTGATCCTTCGTCTTTCTTTTGAGAGTATCATTAAGGGGTTCACTCGGCACCAGTTCATCGGTCTTCACTTTTTAAGCTCGATTTAATCACACGCCACGTCATGTTTCCTTTCCGTGTTGGTGGATACAGGTTTAAGTTTGTTCTTTATTTCTCAGTCTGTTACTACATGTTGCAGCTTTCATTTGCGTCATGCAGTAGAACTAGTCTTCATTCTATATGGCAATGGACATACTCATGCTTGTTCGCGGATGAAGTTGACATTGCTATTTGTGTAGATGATTGTGAGCTTGAGCTTCAATCTCTGTGGGTGGTGCTGAGTCAAGCTTTTCACCTTATTTTTGGTATAGATTGGTTGACTTGCAATCATGCCAAGTGCGACTTTGAAAAGTTTCCCATCTATTTGACTCTTCCTCATCTTCTTCCATTATTCTTACTTATATTCCACTTCATTTATCTGCTTCCACCTTTGCTTTTATCACTTTTGTTTCACCCTTACTTCCAATTATCTTTCCTTCATATTCTCTCTGGATCCATCAGATGATCGTTGTGTTGCAGTCATTATCAACTCAAGAAAGAGTATGTTGATCTTTTAATTTTGACTTGTCATCTGGGGCCAATATTGCGACATGCCACCCTATTCCAATTGGGAATGCTAGGCCAATCATGGTACTTGTTCGACGTCAGTCATCAAAGAAGCTCAAGATCTTATAAGAAATGTTAAGGAGATGTTGGAAAAGGGTGTTATCTGAAAATCTTGAAGTCCTTAGGCGTGCAAACCTCATCTTGTGATGAAGCCGAATGGGAGCGTTCAATTCTGCATCAACTATCACTCATTAAATAATGTAACCATTTCAGATGTGTATCCACTTCTTCATATTACATACCTTTTGGATCGATTGGGGTGGAGCTGTTGGTTCACCAAGTTAGATCCTGTCTCTGGATATTAGCAAGTTCTGATGGCTGACATGAACATTCCCAAGACTGCTTTTCGGACACCATTTGGCATGTACGAGTTCTTATTGATGCCTTTGGTTTGAGCAATGCTCCAGCGACTTTCCAACGTATGATGGATGAGGTTCTTTGCGATATGTCGGAGGTGACTATCGACTTCATTGATGATATTTTAATCCACTCGAATGGAACGTGGGAGGAACATGTCGGTGATGTATGCAAGGTTTTGGATCGGCTGTAGGAAGTTGGTTTGAAGCTGAAGTTATCTAAGTGTGTGTTTGATCTAATGACACTACTTATCTGGTTATCGCATTTCACGTGAAGGTTTCCAAGTTGATCCTGATAAACTTGTTGCAGTTTTGAAATTCCCTATGCCGAAGTGTATGAATGATGTGTAATGCTTTCTTGGCAAGGTACAATATCTAAGTCTTTATGAATTATTCTTTAAATCATACTGCATCTTACAAGCGTTGTTAAAGTCATCAATGACTTCTTTTGTTGGTTTAAAAATCTTAAAGAGCTGTTAATGGACTCCTCCAGTTTTGGCGTACTCAATTATATTTTCCTTTCATCTTGCGTGTAGATGCTTTTGACATCGGTCTCGGGCATATTGCTACATGAGAGTACGAGTGTCCCTAGCCAACGACATCCCATTACGTACATCAATCGTATGTTACAACCAACAGAGGTGAATTACTCCACAACATAAAAGGAATGTCTAGTAGCAGTTTGGGGTTTTGAGAAGCTCCATGCTTACTTGCATGATTTTTGGACGTTGTTGAAAGGCGATCATGCAGCAGTCACTTCGTTGTTGAAGCGGAAGAATTTGATTGTTGTATTGCTCGATGGGCCTTGAAGCTTCAAATTTATGACTTCAAGGTTATTCATTGCCCAAGGAGTTCCATGGATCATGCTGATGTTCTTCTTTAAGATCTTCTTCCACCTTCTCTCTTTTTCTTCTGCCCCTGAGGAGCCAGTTGTTCTAGTGTCAGTAGACTTTTTAGATGAAGATTCTATACCATCAATAGTTGTTGTGCTTAACATTCAGTGTTGCAAAATGCAAAGTTAGATTTGCCATCTTTGAATGAGGTTCGGGAAGTTCAAAAGGTTGAGCTATGGATTCAAAGGCTTCGTGATGAGTTTGAGAATCCTCCATCACTTATTAATGACTTGTCTTTCAGACATTTACATTTACAATATCGCCTTCATGACGATCTTCTTTATTTTATGGGATTGATTCAGATGATCATTTGCAATTAGTAATGCTTCAGTCTTCATTCCACGCTTCCTCCACACTTACCATGACTCTCCTGTTCTCGATGGGCACATGGGACATCGTTGTGTGATGGAGAAGCTGCACAGATCTTTTTATTGGCCAGAGTTGCGAGGAGATGTGATTCGGCATGTGCGTAATTGTGTGTGGTGCCAAGCTCACAATACTCCCTCGTGTACTCCGGAAGGATGGTTGGAGTCAATTGCAGTTTCTTGTTTGTTTGAGTTAGCGACATTGATTTAATAAGACCTTTTCCAGGTCGATTACTGGCAACAAATACTTATTATTGCTTCTTACCTAATTCGTTGGTAAGTTGGTACTCTTGTTAGTGCAAACTACTTTTGTTGTTGGTTAGTTTCTCCCTAATCGGTCGTGTTTCATCATTCTTGTCTAGGGTAAATTCTCTTGGATAATGGTCTTGCATTTATGGCCAAAGCATTTCATGTCTTAACATCTCGACTAGGATACACCACACTTTCACAAGTGCTTATCATCTTCAAACAAATGGTTGGTGGAACGACTCATCAGAACTTTCAAGGGATGATCGCGAAGTATGTGAACTTTCAACATTTGAATTGGGATGGTTATCTGCCGTCTCTCCAATATGCTTATGTCATTGGAGTATAAGTCCTATTGGTACTTCCCCATATAAGCTCTTATATGGTCATGACCCGGTGTTGCCAACGAAGTTGGGTCTGCCTTCTTGGTTACCATGAGTTGCTGATGTTAGGTCATGAGATTGGTATCTGACGAGCATTCTTTCATGGTTGTGCAGATTAATAGAACACTTGGGTTGCGTACAAGTAGAATAACAAAACGTTACAACTCGCACCATCGTCCTCTTGGTTTGAAACTAGTGTTGGTTCATTTTCTCAAACTTATGGTATGTGGTTTAGTTAAGAGTCTCCTTCCTCAGTGTAAAGGACCATAGCAAGTAGGGCTGCAAGTTTATGAGGTTTGACACAACATTCAACTCAATCCTCTAATGTACACGTGCATAGTTGAAGCATTTTGTACAACAGGAACAAGTTGTGCCGCTTACAAATCCACCAGTGCCTCCTAATGTTTCTCCAGATTCAGGTCCATCTACCAAATAATCCTAACCAACTTACATCCTTTCAAGAGGAGGGGATGATTAAGATCCATATGTATGGCTACATGTGCACAATTATTATTACCGTAGTGGATTTTGATAGTTATGGAATTGGTTTCAATCTCGACTACTTGCTCATGTATATAAGTTAGGGTTCTTAAACTAGACTAATGAAGATACACATTTCTATACATTTCTGTATTTCGAGCTCTCATAGCATTAATATTAAAGAATATAATATTTGTTGTTGTAATTAAATCGAATAGTTTACTTCTTAATTAATTAAAATTGCTTTAAGTTGGTATAAAGATAATCTTTTAAAACAACTTAAGGACTGATTCACACATGTAATGAACAGCCGATTTAAGTAATTTTTTGTATTTGCACATACATACTTAAGCTTAAAATTTTAAGTATGCATACTTAAATCAAAATTTAGTTATACAAATTTGATTCGCACGTATTTACTTAAATATGCTCACTTAACTAAATTTTAAGTATTTCAGTTCAAAAGTTGGGGGAGGTGTGAATATCCTCTAGGGTTCATCCTCTCATCTTCTCGCGCTAGGGTTCATCCTCATTAGGGTTCATCCACAAAGTCTCATGCTGGTCGGAGTTCATATGCAGCACGGGCGTGAGCAGGAGGGGGCGGCACGAGGTGGGGTTTGGAGCTTGGAGCGGGCGCGAGAGTTGGAGCTGCAGGCCCCGAGGCCGCGGGAGAGCTCAGACTTACCGCACCGGTAAGTTTCTCCCACATTTGCTTAGAGGTTCGCATTAGGAGGTCCAGGTTGATGGATGCAAAGGTGATGATTTTACTTAAAATTAAGATAAGTGATGTGCGAATCAAGGGGTACTTAACCTAAATTTTAAGTTATTAAGATAAGTGATGTGCGAATCAAGAGGTACTTAGGTTAAATTTGCAACATGTGCGAATCCAAATTTCACTTAAATTTTGTATTTAAATTTGTTTTGTATGAATCTAAGTACATATGTGCGAAATCCAACGACCTACTTTAAATTAGCTAAATTTTTAAGCTTTAAGTACATGTGTGAATCAGCCCTTGTTATATTGAAAATACTTAAAGCAAGTACACATTCATACATAACATATTTAAATATTTAAATATTATATGAAAGATTTAGTATAACCTTGTTATTATTTAGTGTTGCACACTGTTATAAAGAAAATACAACATTGTAATTGAATATTACAGGGTTAATGTATTAAAAGCACGATTTGTTTGATAGGGATAAATAAATTTTAATGTTTTTGTTTTAAGTACATAATATTAATTTAGATAATAAGGTTTTAAAGATGATAAAAACATATAATTTTATACTTATTTATTTTGTATGACTTCATGATAAGGGGATTCTTTAAAAATAAATATTAATTTTAAAATGTTTAATCCTTAAAGAGATTATTAATAATCCTATAAACTATTAATTATCTCTTTTTAAAGTTATGGCATTTGTCTTGTAAGATATAGTAATTAATATAGTGCATAATGTAATAATTAAGACTCATTTAATATATCTTAAAGTAAGACCATGTGGATTAATACATGTGTATATCATGTTATTTGTACGTATAATGTTGTGTGATAAATGACAATTTTAACACACATTGTTAATAATAAAAAATAAAACATGTGTGATATTTTTAAGTTTTAAGATTGCAAAATACATTTCATATTATAATAATATATTTTAAGATTATTATTTTGTGTTTTATTTGGTCATATTGGACATGTTTCTGACAAGTACTTGTCAAAGAATTTGTATTTGATCCACTTGCCAGAAACATGTCTAACACGGCCAATGCCAAAGAGAGTTTGTATCTGTGTCGAACATAATACACTTGTCAGAAATGTCCGCCTTGAATTTAATATGTCCAAACTGGGACAATGACATTGCAAATGACGTGTCAGTAAAGTATAGGACTAGAAATAAGAGTATACAAAAATATAGAAGTTTTATATGTAAATTTGCCTCTTGAATAAACGACCAACTTCACTGCAGTATGGCAAACTGAATAAAAGCTCATAGGTGACAAGGCCCTAAGATAAGTTTCAGGGTCGCGATTCCCGTAACTCACGTCCACGTGTCGTGTCCCGTATTTTTCACGGCATATTCCACCGCTCACCTCTGCATTGTGTTTTTAGAGGGGAATAGTTCTTTTGAACACTTAGCAATAATATGTCAGTGGCTTCCTTATCACCTGTGCCGAGTTCTACCGGCTACGGTCCCCGACAGAATTTCGCATGTGCTCTTGCAATTGGTGTTGCAGCAATTCTTTGTACATTTGCATTACTTGCATTCATCCTATGCAGGTCCATTAACCAGGATTTCCAGACGCTTGTCAAACAACAAAAACGAGCTCTAGATTCAGCCTGGAGAATCTCCCTGTTTTGGGGCCCTCTGAGCTCACTGGGAAGAGTTTTAAAGGAGGTGAGTCTTGCGCTGTCTGTCTTGGCGAGCTATCTCGAGCTGAACATGTGGAAATGCAAGTAACATTGTTGCGTCTCCTTCCCCGGTGTGGACATTGCTTCCATTGTGGGTGTGTTGACGAGTGGCTTCAATCCCATAACCAATGTCCAGTATGTAGGACTACTTTATTCGAAATGAATCTGCAAATTCCTCCTGTAACCCAACAGGGAGTCCCAAGAGACGGCAGAGGTGTGTATCTTGGTTCAAGAAGCAGATGAAGATAAGTAATAGATAATTGAACTGAGATAATGATGACAGGTATAACTAACTTTCTTCACACACTAATGTTGTGACTCCTCCCACGCGTTAGTTCATGCTTGTGTATATATATCCTAATAGGAATCTACAGTATTCATTAGACGGGAATGATTTCAAATACACTAATAATGCAAGTTTTTGAAAAGAGCGATGTTTCAGTTATCAATTTCTTTCACCATTCGAATAATATACTAATTTATTAAATAATTTATTCATCATTTCCAACGCTCATTGTAACTTCCGCACTTACAGATTCCTTGAATAGTAACATGCTCTTCTCTCACACACATACAACCACACACACACGGGTATCACTTATGTATCTATATGTCTAGTAAGTTAAAAAATGTTCCACACAAATACAAACGCATGTTCTGTTGTAACAAATCATAAATATACTGAGTGTTTGCCACGATGACGCTGCGTACACTCGCACACCTGGATGAAACAACATTAACGCCTTGCTGTTCGTCCGATGGCCATGGTTCATCCTCGCTCAAATAAAGTTGCCACCTTCACGACATGGTTCACCCTCGAGCTGCCACCTGTAACGCTCCCGATTGCTTTCCTGTTCCAATGCGTATGGCTCATCCTCACTCACGTAAAGCTGCCACCTATCATGAACATCCCTGAAACGTGACAAAAATATAATAAATATAAAAAAGCATTGAAGAACCAAAAGTGCATTGTGCTCACCCTGCATATTCTGTCTCGTCGTTTGGCATAGTAGCAACAGCAACTCTCTTCCTCTTCTTCTTAGCTTCCTCCTAACAGACGACTCGTTATGCCATCCATCTCTCTCTCTAACATTTATGAATACCTCTTCTTGGAGTGCCCTTCGTTTCCTTTTCGAGTCCTCTTGCTGCTTCTTAAGGGCCTCTTGCTTCGCTTTTCCTGGAAAACATAGTACAGGTTAAGTAACAAATACGTATCACAGACGCACACATATATATACGGTACGTGCCTGGTCTTCTAGTAGCTTTCTCGTTGCCTCTCTTATTTGCCTGTTCCTTTCCTCCACCTCCTCCTGCTTTTGTCGTTCCTTCATTGTACAACTAAGTAGTACATACTCCATATAAATATGAATTCATTTTACCTCTAGAAGGCGTTGCTGCTCCTCTAAAGCTCGTTGCTGTTCCTCTAAAGCTTGTTGTTGTCTTATCGCTCCTCCTCTTGCTCCTTTCGCCGCCGTTCCTCCTCTTCCCTGATACCACACTCGCGTCAAGCCGCACATAAACATAACAACCTGAACATTGCCATCAACTTAGCTATTAAGCTACCTACACAGTCTTGAGAACGGTGTAGTATATATGCTTACCCTCATCTACACACATACAATCTTAAGGACGATGTAGTATATATGCTTACCCTCACCTTAAAGCCTGTTCCAGACTCTCTTTCTCGCGTCTAAGTCTCTCGTCTTCCGCTCTCCTGGCCTCCTCAGCAATTCTAGCTTTTTCGGCTCTTCTAGCCTCAGCTTCTTCTGCCTTCCTTTTCTCCTCGGCTTCTTTCCGTGCTTGTACCATTTTTGCATCGTTAGCGAGCTTCTGTGCTTGTTCTTTCTCAAATCGTCTCTTCCGGATGTTACTCGGATTGAAAAACGAGCTTCTGTCCCAGTCAACTATGTAGTTGGCTTTGTAAGCCGATCCGCTCTGTATTTAACCAGTTAAGTTATAGTGCATAAATACTATAAATACAGACACATAAATACTACCTTTGCATTGAACGGCCACACAAGGCTTGCATAGCATTGATGAATCCAGAGAATCTATCGAATTGTATCCATATCTGGCATTCTAAAGCCTGAGAGATACCTCTCGCATCCCCATTGCTCATAATTTCTAAGTTCCTAGTTTAAACAAAATAAGACTACAAACTTAACAACAAACAATGGAGTACCTGATTTTACCAAACTTCGAGAAAACCGTGTGTGTCACCAGAACAGAAGCCTCAGTAGAGACCGTGGGCTCTGCAAACCAACGAGAAGGAAGCCCTTTGATAACCAGTGTATCCGGGTACTTAGAAAAGCGATGATGATCTGCATAAATTCACTATTGAGTAATAATCATATTGCATATGGATATTTGCATGTGTGTGTGTGCGTGCGTACCATATAATATGCATTTGTTAAACGAAACCCACCTGAGATGTCAAGGCCATAAACAGCCTCCCATGAACAACGCATAGTCTCAAAACTATCCGTCTCATCAACATATGCGGATACCTTGACCTTTACCTCGCCAATAATCACTTCAGTACCATCCAGTGCTGGAACAAGGCTCTTGTCCATCTCTTGAAATTTCCACAAGTAGACCTGCCAATTCGTGATCAATTCCTCGCTACTACATTTGACAATGTCCTTGTCCCCCAATTCGATTTTCAAGCTCTTCCTCACCGTGGATCTCATCCATTCCTTGAGCAGCCATTCATCTATCTGCTTACCGAATCGCTGCTTCTTGCTTACCGACACATTCAACCTCACCCGCCCCAGCAGCGCCAATCCATGCTCGAGCTTCTCCTCCATTGCTGCCATGAACCCTAGGAATGGCGCAATTGAAATTTAGTGGTAATAAAGGGGCTTAAGAGTGAACCATGATTACAGGTGTAATTAGGGCTTATGAGGGCGCGGGGGTTGAGGGGGAATATGCTGCCGGCCGGCAATGCCAACACAAATGATGCGAAGCGTGGGGATGCATAGAAAGACGAGGCGGCGAAGGTACTGTTTCCGCCACTGTTCCCCGGAAAGGCAACAGGCAGAGAGAATGTAGGAGGCCCACGTCAGACACCCATAATTCAAATGTCTGCTGCTGGGATACCAAACAACACCAACACTGACATCGCTGACTTCCTCAAGGGGAACAACAATGATGATGTGCTCTTCAACTTCATGATGACCCATGGTCAACTCAGTCAATACTCTGCTTTGACCATGATGACCAACGATGCACCTCCCCCACCCTCAACTTCCATACCGCCACTCAGACCATGCGAGACTAGCCATGGACCGGACTTCAGCAGTTTACTTTTCGAAGGTAGCAGTGTGAAGTCGGAGCCGGAAGAGCTTCTTACGTTTGATCACATCGATACCGAGAGAGATTCGTACTCTCTGTTTGGTACAAGCTGTTCGCAGGAAGGATTGGAAGATTTCAACTATGAAGATCCCCAGCAGTTAAACTTCAATGGCTACGATACTTCACCAGATGTTCTATCCCACCATGGATATGAACCTTCAGATATGATGCATAACACCGACTGGACCTTACCGCATAGCAACTTAAACATGATGCATCCGTACAACCTCCAGTGTGGGTCGTGCCAGATATTGCACTGTATCATCCATTCCAATGGTGTGTATGCTCCTAAGTTTTCAGCTTCCCCGTGTGTTTCTGAGGTTTGGCAACTTGACTTCAACTAGTGCAGGTGTTCAAGACACCAAGCTAGAGATTCACGGTTGTGACGGTCAGAGTTACAACGCTGTGTTACACACTCGGTTCTGTGTCGATGATGGATTTCCTGCTACCTTGGAACAACAGATAGTTGAGTAAGCCCTGTGAGTCCATTCATTTTGTTTGTGTTCAGATTACGTGTTATATATATAATAGTTTTAGTACTTCTTACTCAGATTTCCAGTTGGTAATGCTGAGTATGTGAAGCAGTTCCTACTTCAATATAGCCTTCTGAGAAGAAAAGAAGGATTTATATTGAGACATGACTCTACCGGAAGCTTTGAGGTTGGCGCCCCACCAGGCTTTCCCGAATGCATCAACGATTCTGTTCCTCCCTTTCCCAACAACTTGGCCGTGGTGTTTTCTCGGATCTCCATTGCAGCTCTTCCGGTAAACTTAAACTATTTCGGTATTTTCTTGCTGTTTTAATATCTTGGATATTGTTCTGTAAGTTATTTTATAGGATCGGATGGAACAAGCGGATTTGGGAAGCACCTAATGGGACAGAGCAAGCCGAACCGAAGTAGCAGCAGTATGGACAGCATGGAGCACGCGGAAAGCTCGAGCTTTCCTACTAAGCCACCAAAGAGCAATGCAGCTGCACAGGTTTCTATCCAACCAACACACACAGGGATGGATTTCACACTGTAAGATATATGTCACTGTTACTTTCGTTTGTTTCTCACGTAACTGTCTTCTGTAGAGAGAAAGAACAGGCAAGCTGAAGATGTCTGACCTTGCACAGCACTTCCATCTCCCTATAAATGCAGCTGCTAAGGAGCTTGGAATATGCCCCACCGTTTTGAAGAAGATATGCAGACGGAACGGAATGCGTCGTTGGCCGCACAGAAAGGTGTGTGTGTCATCCATAAAGCTAGTAAATGTTCATATATAGCCAGCTATAAGCAAATGCTTACTTACACAAGGAGATATTTGGGGATTCGCTGCTGCGTGTCTGTGATGTCAGCAGGTTCACTAATATATATTTACATGTACAAGTGTACCAATTGTAGCTGCTGGTTTTTCCAGATAAAGAGCATAGAGAGAATCATTGCCACCCTAGAGCAGACTATAGCTGAAGGAGCTGGACAAGGCGACGAGGGAATCCGTATGGAGATTGCAATGCTGCGGAATGAGCGGGCACAGCTGTGTGCTGGCTTGCTAGGGGAGACATGATGCACATACACATCTATAGCTGTTCATGGTGCTGGGTAGGCGACGACAATGGAGCACAAGACTGTCGGCTATCATGTAAAGAGGTTTGTTGTAATTACTGTACAAAGTTCGGAGGTACTAGGTAGGATCTTATGTGATCATGTGACTGTGATCCAAAATTTTGTAAGTATATGAGATTCAAACACACACGCACAAGTTAGAGTGTACAGATGATATGATTAGCTGATGTGATTTACATCCTAATTAAACTCCTGATTTATGGGGTGGAGCAGACAAGGAATCCCGACAAATGGGACAGGAGTTGTGTGAGAAGAACCATGTATCTATGCACTGACTGTGGAAAGAATGGCCACACCTGGGAAGATGTCGGATCTTCTTATCTCCTTTGACGAATTCGATCAAACAAACAGCACAGCACTCTATATTCTCCGCTCCCTTAATCTGAACAAGCTGCTGGTAGTTCACAACAGGGAGAGCTTTCACGACTTCACCGGAGAGCCCGTTCTCACCATCGTTGATCTGCTGTGTGGAGCGAAAAATTCTGCCACGGAGCTCGCCCCACTTGCAAATGACATACAGAGCGAGTATGCAGAAGCATAGGAATGCAAATAAAACGGAGGAGACTATGATAATTGTGCTGTGATTTGTGGCTAGGAATGGGGAGGACGCTCTTGGGTCTTGCATTCTCTCTCTTTCTCTGTTTGAATAGTAGGTGAGAAAGGTATTTAGGACGCACTGTGATGGTTGACTGAAGGGATGCACACGATGTTCTGCTTTGTATCATCGGATGGTAGAATCTGCCGCCGATCCACGGGAGCCTAGAATGTTAAAGAATTACGAGGCTCCCGCGTAGGGGCTGTGTGACATGTGCAGACACATACACCCTCGTGTGTATACAGTATATACATATACAATATTACGTTTTGTCCCTTGGACAACTTCACAAGATAAAAGATTATCTCGACAACTGACTTGGATATGTGTAAAAGAATAAAAATTAAAATATGAAATATATTATTTATAGGGATTGAAGTACTGGTAGATCCAGTATAGACTCAAACATGACACAAGATGAAGTAACGATGAATGCTAAAGCCTAATAAAATATTGTATAATGTAAATGAAGGCTTGCATATTGTAGTATTTTTTGTGCCTATGTAATGATTGTGTAACACTTATTCACTTACGGAGCATCTGGGCATATTGTTAAATTAATAAAGATAATTATTAAATATATAAGAAGATGGATGTCCCATGGCTAACGATCTAATGGGTACAGAGACGAAGTATGGAGGATATTTTATATTAAGAACTACGGTATGCATTCCCTTCAATACAAGCTGTGAATTATTTCGTAGTTAAAGTTATTTCTTTTATTAATAAGATTTAATATTCTGGGTGGCTTTAATAATTTACAATATACATGTTGTAACTAAAATGGGCATGTCTATAATCCTATTTTTTTTAATAATATTAACAATTTTAAATATTTAATTAGCATTTTTTAATATTATAAAAATATTTTTTAAAATAATATATGTTTAAAGAAAGATTTAAATATATATTTATTAAATAATTAATTAAGAATTAAAATTTATGTATTAATTAATATTTATTTTAAATTTTCATTTTCTTATATCGTGCCCATTTTAGTTACAATGTGCATCAATGTTTACTTATTTTTTTTAAATACTTAAATTATTTCTCTTATTAATAAAATTTGATATTCTGATTTATTTTGGATGGCCTTAACAATTTATAATATTTAGTCTTTTTAGAACAATATTGAATTAGATATGATTCACCAATTTAAATATTATTATTTTATACCATTATTATTAATTTTACATTATATGTTTTAAATTCTTAATATCGTCTACATATGCTATCCTTATTTCTCAATTTATGATTATTCACATATTGTTTTTATTAATATTTAAATATTTTGTTGTGTTGGAGGTCTTTTTAATGTTTATATTATGTTTAACTTTTTTTTTTTAATCTTAATTTTATGTTTCATATTTATTATAAAGTTTTAGTGTCTTTTCATGTCCAATTTAAATTGTAAGTCATTACTTAATATATTGACTTAATTATTGATAAACATATAAATTTTTTAGCATGCTTTTGATTTTATTATTAGTTTTTTTTAAATGTTATTAAGTTTGAATTTTAACGGATGAGATGAAATTATTCATTCAAAAAGTGATTAATGTAAGAATCTCAAATATTTTAATTTTCATTATTGATTAAAATAAATTAGTATCTTTATTTTCTTAATTTATTATTAATAAAAGAGGTTAAAAATATGTACTAGCTCATATATCAATTATATTATTTAGTATAATGTTAGCTCCATAATAATTTTTACTTTTCTAACATTTAGAAAATGTTATAAATTTGTGATCATAATTTTATTAAGTTTTAAATATTTAAAAGATACAATAGAAATGTTTCAAAATAAATAAATAAATAAATAAACTTAAAAGGAGACGTTTAAAAATGAAAGTTTGCCTCCATCTTAAATTATATTTAATAAGTTTTAATTTATGTCAATAATTAGCACATATGAAATATAATAAAAAATATTAAATTTTAATTATATGTATATAATATAAATATCTTTAGTAATAACTAATAGATTTAAGTTATAATTACCTTTATTTATGACATAAAAGTTATAACAAATATAAAGGTTTGACAAATTAAAAGCCAATATGTAACAATAAAAAAGACTTTCATATAAATTTCAAAGTATATTCCTTCACATTTAAAAAAAAGTTATATAATAAATTTTTCCTTAATAGTAAATACTTTTGAAAACATAAATGTGTTATATTTGTTAATTTTATTTTAATAATTAATGTGTATTACTTGATACAAACTTTACTTTTGAAAATTTATTATTAAGAGGTGCATATGTACCATATTTTCTTCATTATCAATAAAAAATTAAATTTATGTTATAATAACAATTCTTGTTATTATATAAAAAATAAAAGGAATGACATAATTGTTTAGAATTTTATTAATTACATATATTCTTGGTTTACAAATTTTTAAATTAAATGTCATTTTAATATTTTTGCAACTCTTGCTTGTGAAGATCCATTATATTATATATTATGTTTTATTTACTTATGATTTATTTTATAGAAAAGATCATTAAACCTTTTTAAGAAAATAAAAGTTATAAATACATAGTATAGATTCTTTTTCACTTTTATAATATCAAGCCTTGAATTTATAAATAAATTATTTTCATTTCTCAATAAAAAGAGTAATATGTATACTGATTGTTTATTGTTCTTGTTTATGTATAAAATATTATATACATAAGACATTCATATACATGATGCACATGTAAATATGTAATATCACTTATATTGTGCAAATAGTAAGAAATATATTTAATTAAACTATTAACAAATACTTACAATCAATTTTGTAAATAATAAAATTTATTAAAATTAAAAATAGCAATTTTAACTTAATCTAACATATAAATAGCATGTACATAATATATATAGTTTTACTAGAGCATATATATATATATATAGTTTGTTATAGATAAGGCACAATACTCATTTTTTAATATATAATTCTAATATAGGCTTTATTATTTTGAAGTAAAATTAATTAGTGTTTAATACATTGTACTATAAACATATATATATATATATATAATTATTACACATGTTAATAAGTATATTCATATTATTGTATTACTGTAAATGAGATTATAACATATATTTAATTAAGACAATTGCTTCGAAAATATATTCTGGATAAGTAAAATATATTAAATTATGGGTATCTTAATTGCTTTATACTATATAAATTATAAAATAATATATATAGTTAGTTTTCAATGATACGATACACAACATGTGCACATGACTACCATATTTTATTAATTAAATGGATATATTAAATATTTTAAATTGATCAAGTTTGATGGTCAGCATGGATATCATTAAAGTGTTTAAGTTTAACATAATAAAACTTCATAAGTGAAAAGGTTATATAAAGATATTAAATTAAAATATTTTAATAGATGCTTTAATATATTTTTTATTTAATTAAATATTTGTTGTTCATAAACATAATGATGAATATAAAGATTGATTTGGATTTAAAAGACTTTATATTACAAAAACATTAAGTACTTTAAACACGTGCACCTTATATTCTTCAAGTTAAATTAGTAAGACTTAATTTATTTAAAACTATATTTTTTAAGTTTTATTTTTTTTAAACTAAATTAATTTATTTAAAATTAAATTCTTAAGATTTTACTTCTTCTTGTGACTTCACAAAGAATATTTAAAACATAACTTTGACTTAAAAAAGCAATAAAATTTTTATTAACACTAATATTTTTTAAAATATACCTTGATGTTTAAGGCATAATTTCATAAGAGTGATTTTAAATAAAAGAATTATGAAGTTATTTATATTATTAATAAATACCTTGATGTTTAAGGCTCAATTTCATAAATGAATTTTAAATAAAAGAATTGTGAAATTATTATCGACAAAGGTTAAATTCGTAAAGATTAAATAAAATAACAGAAAAATATAATAAGAAAATTTTATGAAAAAAATATAATGAGAGAAATTGAGAAGGAAAAAATAGATTAAAACGAATAAATTAAGAATAACATAATTTAATATATAATATCTTAAAGAATATAAAAATTACAAATCAAGTGGAGACAACTCATTAATATTAAGAATGATAATGAAAATAAAGATTATGATGATGAATTTATTTATTTTATTACTTAAACACTGTGAATGAATTGTATTTTTCATGTTAAAGTATAAATTATAAAATTAATAAAAGTTGGATATGAAACTTAAAAAAAAATTTAAATAATTAAGGAAGTTATAAGTAAAGTTACATAAATATGAGAAGAGGAATATATAATATGAATTATTTTTTTTTTTTAAAGAATGCAAATTAAGTGGTTTTAAAGTTATTTAAGAATTTTTTTTATAAAATAATTGAAAGGGATAACATTTATAACAAAAGATACAAAGATAATGATAATATAATTAAATAAATTACATTAAAAAAGGCAAATGACATATTAAAAAATAATAAAAGATTAATTTCAACTTATTCATTAATACCTATGTAAGAAATATAAATCACAACCGTTTTAAGTGGAAATGGTTTAAACAATCGTGAATTATTTATATATTCTTTAATAAATCAAATGCAATATTCAATCACACATTTAATTTTATTGATGTGCTTATTAAATAATTGTTGCTCTGTATCCAAAAGAATTTAAAGTGAATATATTTGAATTATAAATGGAATTATAAATTAAGTACAGTTGAACATGTACGTTAAAAACAATAAAAATTATAAAACATGCTTTTGAAAAAATAATTTAACACTTAAGTTTTATAATAAATAATAATAATTATTTTCTTTTAATATTTATTTTACAATTATAAAAGTTTCGATTTGGATCACATATGCCTTAAAGAAGGATTATGAAACATTTGTATTTGCTATGTACATGTATATATAAGTTTGTGTGAGATCGTTATATGCCCTAATAAACATATGTATATTAGTGTGTGATGTTCATAGACATACATGGATATATACATTTGTATATACTATATTTAAATATAATTTTTGACTCTCCATGAATATATGTAGAATATTGTAATTTAGGGAAGGGTTTATGCGCCATGGATGCAGGCTCGGAAGACGCAGTGTTCTACTCAATCTATGCCGATTTCGTGCTCGAGAAGGGGATCGATGTACTTAGCGAGCTCGAGCGCGTCCGTGTAGAATGCCTGGCAGTGATAGCGCCTCTTGTTCAAGGCTACATTTGGCAGCATACACAGTTCGATCTACAGGCGGCCGTCTCTGCCCCGTATTATCACAAGGAGTCCCCATTCTCGACATATGAGTTTGATAACTCTGGTGAATTGTGTGCAGCTCCGTCTTCAGCTTCTTCAGCAGATTTACCCCTTCTGTTCGGGCGAACGAGGTATGCTTATATACATGATACAACATTCACTACTGAGTACATGTGAATATATGTGTGTCACAATCTATAGGATGAATGGTTTCTCCTGCATCCACTGTATATTTATCCCCTACATGTCTATGTGTGTGTCACATGAAGTGATTTGCATTGTCAAGTGCTTATAATGTACTGCATGTGTATCTTCAATATGTGTGTGTACGGTGACAATCTAGAGGATGATGGTATTGTATCATACTCTGTTTCTAGGCACATAGACTGATTTGTATGCTCTTCACAATCTAGAGGATGAATGTATCTCATGTGTGTGTTCTTGTCACTTACAATATGATTGTGTGTATATTTACTTATAAGGTTGCGCACGATTTAGATGATGAAAGGATTGTAGTTCATCTTACTGTGTTTTTACCCTGAATAAATATGTATATGTATATGCATGTGTGTTTGTTGTGAGAAGAGAGAGAGAGAAGGTACCTATAGTGATTTTACTGTAAGGTATAGATGACTGTATGAGTATAATATATGTCTATGTTTGTATGCATGTCTGGTGCATATACTGACTTGTACATTGTAAGGTATGGTCATAATCTAGAGGATGAATGGTTTTGTGGTGTATCTCCTGTTTGAGATATCACGTAGAGTTCCAAATGTTTCGATCAGATTGTGGGACACGGATGGGGAGTTTCTGCTTATCGAGGCGGCCTATGCAATACCACGCTGGTTGAAGCCGGAGAATAGCCAGAACCGCGTGTTCATCCGTGGTGGGGCAGTGCACATTCTCCAGATGCCAACTTCTCCTGCCCATGTTGGACTCTTTTTGGCAAGCCCAACACTTTCAGATTCGCTGATGATTATGTCAAGTGGAATTATTGATACAAGAGCATCAGACACTGTTCAAGTATGTATATATATTTATGTGCATGTGTATACCCTCACATTTTTGTTGCAGGAAGCAATTGGAAGGAAGTTGGCAGGATTTCCTGAGAGAGCAATGGAGAACATGCACAGGGTTAGATGTAGAGTTCCTCTAAGAGTTGCACAGGTTGTCAAGCACGAGCCACAAATGGTTGTTAGCTGTTGAGGCTTTCTATACACGTGATCATGATGCTATGAGGGCCGCTTCCAAAATGGAAAAGTTCCTAACTCAAACCACCGATGGAGAACCTGAGATGGTAAGTTCTATGCACGTATGCATACATATAAATAGGCACAACATGCATATTCTTCTTTGTGTGTACATCGAAACATACACATATACATTGATACATTACAAACATATACACATAAATGGGCAGATTATCTCAGTTTTAAGTATCTTTCACACGCACGAGAAAACTAGTCGTATTCTTATGAAATATAGTGGCAAAATATATAAGTTTGTTTCATTCATAAACAGGTGACGATTCTCGTTTGCATGTCAAAGGCAATGTATGCTCAGCTAAAACAGCAGGTCTTTCAAGCTCCCAAGACATACCCGATGCCAAGGAATCCTACACCAGAGGATGAGATAGGGCTAAAGCTATCCTGCGGCTTCGAAATGATGTACTGGGAGAGGTCTCGCTTCCAGGTAAAGGATAAACTCTCTCTCTCCCTCTCTCTCTCTCTCTTTATTTGCAATTATCAATGCACATGTGTGTATATCCAGGACGAAGAGGAACATTCAATGAGAGCGTTCTGGGATGATGATGCAGGATGGAAGTCATTCCGCAAGAGCTTGGAATCCAGCGGTTATTTCAAAAGTCTTCTCGAGGGCTCCAAAGAGCACCGTGAGCTTATGGAGGCTGCTCGAGGTCGGTATCGTCAAACTGATACATTCTCCAGAATAAGGTATGTTTTTTGTCTGTGTGTGTCTGTGTTATCCTATGTCTTTACACTTAGTTTCATACTCGTTAGTTGTTGTATACAGTAGAACGTGTCTAATTCAATTTCATTTATTAACCTATATTATTTAATATATTTTCCCGTCCTTGAAGAAAAATTTAAAACCTCCCTAATTTAATAATTAATCAATTTAATAAGGGTAATTAAATGGCCCAATCTATTCTAATTTAACTTAATTTTACCTAATTTAATTTAATTTGGATATCATAATGACCGTGGCATCAGATACTAAACTAGACAGGTTATTAATTTACAAAGTCAGTTAAATAGGAGTAAACCTGTCTAATTTAACTGTCATAATGAAAATGTATACATGAACAAAACTGAATGTTTTTAGATGCAGAGCTGCGATGCAAGCGCCAGCAAAGCGAATTGACGAGATACTGGAGCTTAAGCATGGCATGGAGGATTTCGCTGACGTGGCATTGTCACCGAGCGACGATGACACGTGGTTATATAGAGGTGACGAGGAATTGACGACTACAATGGACGAGAGGCAGAAGGAAATGGATGCTTACGAGAGTCAACGAAAGTCAAAGTCGAAGTCAAAGGAACAACAGTTTGACCCAGACCAGTTGACTAATACCATGAAGTCTTTTGTTGACAAGATGTCAAGCTTCGAAGGAGCAGAAGTCCCGCCAAGTAAGTATTTAATCATATGTCATCTCTTTTCAAAATTTTATTGATTCTTCAATTTATGCAGGAGATGAGGTTGTTTCTATGGATTTAAATAAGTTTTTACACGAGCTCAAGTCGGCCTTGAAGATGGAGGGTGAAAGTGCGGATAATTGTGACACTGCTTCATCAGACGACATGGACTTTAGCGGTGATGGTAAGTCTCTATACGCACTATGTACTGTATGTATGTGCACGTATCATATCACGTTCAAAGTACAGTTAAGTACGATACACACACACACACACACACACACTCGTCAACTACGTGTACGCGTTAAGTAAGGTAGTGTATGTGCTCAAATATGACATATAATCTCATTATGCAACACAAACATATATGCATGTGTGTTAATACTGAGTTACTAGACTGGTCTGCTATAATACAAAATATAGCTTCAAACAAGAAAAGTTGACACATATCATTCATACATATAATGTTATATATAATGTACTTAAGTAGTGGTTGTTTACCAGATGAAAATGAAGTAAACAACAGTGATGAATTCATTGAAGAATACTCCGAAGCATTATCTGAGGAGCTGAACAAGTCTAGCGTTTCTAAGACATTTAAGGACGAAGAAGATACGCCGGTCGACGTGGACCTGAATCTTGTTAAGAATATGCTCGAACTATCGCAACAAGGATTGCCTGGACCGGCATCTAACATACTCGGTATGATGGGTCTGGAGCTGCCTGATAACAAAGACTCGAAAACCGTCAAAAAGAAGTAAGTTTAACGGAGTTTTATATATTCCTCTAATGTAATCCATCGTGTTTGAATGTATAATCTTAGCTATAGTTAGATTACTTCTATCATTTGTATGAACAAATGCATGTACATGTGTGTGTCTGTGTGTACTACGTAAGTGTATGTCTGTATACAACATTCAAATACAGTTATATTATTGTAATTATAACTATTATGTCTTGTGAATATAGCGAATATATGCATCGCTAGGACAAAAGCAAATATAGTTTATATCGAAGCTCGTATTGTACACACACACAAGTACTCAGGACTTGGTCATGTAACATAGCTAGTAACTATAACAAGGTGTAATTACTAAAGCCTCGTATATGCTTATGTATTATATACACTATACACTGTATTCCGGTCCAAAAGTACATGTACCTGCACCGAGACGCATCTCTATGTTTGCTTTATTACACACAGAGACTTGTCTGTGTGTGTGTTTTGCTGATTGACGAACGGAGAAGGCTATGATGTTTCTTTGTAAACATGTGCTCCGCTCATGCTTTGCACATAAGGAGACCACGTGTTATCGGCATTAACTATGTCATAATACGAGGTTTTCTCCCAAGATAATTTCTTTTTTATGGCACTTCTAAACCAGCACCGAGTTCTGTGTTTCCCTTCCTAGAGCAACGTGGATGTGTGAGGTATGCTTTTGTTACATATTTGCTTCCTGGTTTAAGTATATATATATTTATATGTGTATGTATGTATGTATGTATGTATGTATTCTTTTATCAGCAAAGATTTAGGATTCTTTTCTTCATCAGTCATTTCTTCTTTCCTTTCGTTGTTTTTTCACTTTCTACATTTGACATTGATGATATATTGTTAGTTTTCTAACTTGTTTATGTAGCTTGTGTTGGTGTTAAAACTTTATGAAATAGTTTAATGTTTCTTGACTAATACGATATGTTAATGTATTGTATATAATATAGGTAAACGTTTTCATTTTCTTCAGGAAGAAATATGGTGACGCGTGAGAAAGATATGCAAGCCCAAGATGTGGAGAAGCAAGCAGAACGTGATGATCGAGACAGCGTCGTGCACCGGGCTCCGTGGCTCAGAGCCCTCCTCCTCGGTGCTGACGATGGTACATATGTATAACACACACACACTTATGTATATGTATGTATGTATATGTATGTATGTGTGTGGTATTTGTTTCCAATAACCATCATGATCAATGCTGTTCAACTGTATTTATCTATGTGCCTATATGCATGTGTACTTTAACAACTTAGAGAATATCATATGGTTATAGCAGTATTAAACATAAAGTTTATGTTTACTTGCAAGGTCTGGTGTCGGTGGTTATAGCAGTATTAAACATAAAGTTTATGTTTACTTGCAAGGTCTGGTGTCGGTGGTTATAGCAGTATTAAACATAAAGTTTATGTTTACTTGCAAGGTCTGGTGTCGGTAGCTTCACTGCTGCTCGGGGTAAGTGCAGGAACCGAGAATTCACGACAGTTGATGCTCTCGGGCATAGCGGGCCTCATAGCTGGGGCGTGTAGCATGGCAGTAGGAGAGTACGTGTCTGTGTCATCTCAGCGTGACACGGAGGTTGCTGAGGTAGAAAGAGAGCGTCGCCGGCATATGGCGGGTGGTGACGCGGCAGCCAGGGAGCTGGAGGAGCTGGCACAGATATATGTGTCACGTGGGCTCTCTTATGACCTGGCTCGCCAGGTGGCAGTGGAACTCTCACGCGAGGGACAAGACCTGGTCAAAGTGCATGCCAGGGAGGAGCTTGGCATTGATGTCGATGCTCTGTCGAAACCTTGGCAGGCTGCTGCGGTATCAGCCGTGGCCTTTACAACTGGTGCGTGCTTGTGTATTAACATGCATATAAATACATGTACAGCATGTATAAAACTGCACTTATCTTTTCATATCGTTTTCCTTTGCTGATAATATATTGGCACAAGTTAAACGTATGTATGTACACGAGGGACAGATTAATCATGATGCATATATGTATAGTAATACATCGGAGACCCTATGAATACATATACAAGTATGTTTATTCTTTTGTGACTAGTGCGTATGTTTGATATCTCTATTCACAAGCTATATATATGCCTGCATAATACATGACGGTAGGCATGATGAGTATCATGTGTATGTGTGTGTGTGTGTGAGAGAGAGAGTATTGGTATAACATGTGTATATATCTGCTTTGATAGTGGTTTAATAGGTGGTGCAGTACCGCTATTATCAGCAGGTTTTGTGAAGGTTTACAAACTGCGGCTTGTGGCAATTGCAGTATCTACTACCTTGGGATTAGTTGCATTCGGTGTATTTGCAGCTCTGCTTGGGAGAGCTCCAGTGATCAGGGCGGGATTGAGGGTCACTATTGGTGGATGGATTGCCATGCTCATCACCTTTGGTGTGCTCTACTTCTCGTACTGGTCACAATGACATCTTCTGAATATATATACACATATATATATCGAAGATGTAGAATATAATTACATCTTCATACGGATGTCATGTGTGTGTGTGTGTGTGTGAGAGAGAGAGAGAGAGAGAGCGAGAGAGAGAGAATGTTACTTGGTAACCATTTAAATTAACATCCCTTTAATTATTATATTAAGTAAAATAAATATAGAATAAATCAAAAGATATATTAGCATATATATAAGCCTATTTTTCAAAATCGAACTAAAAAATGTACAAAATTCAGCAGATAAATTCCAATGCAGCAGGCATGATACCAAACGTAGCAGGTAAAAAACCTAGGTGTTCTCCATCTGCCTGCACATACACATCTCCTATACTCCCCTCCTGACTCTTCTTAATCTCAATGCTCCGCACGCTTGTACAAAGACATTTAATATATATATATATATATATAGAGAGAGAGAGAGAGAGAGAGAGAGTCTTGATACATTTTATACCTTTGATGCCAAACATTATCCAACTTGACATGTGTTCCATTGTAAAGCTTGGACAAATGTAACAGGAAGTGATACCACTTAAAATGTTGCAATATAGTAACCTATACAAACCGTCAGCAAACACACACGCACACGCATATGGCAAACTTTATGTATACATAATATATCTACAATACACACACCTCTAGCTCTCCACTGCAAGGATCAGCTGTAGGCGTAATTTTCATGCCACCACCATAGTACTTGGCATTTCCAATAGCAATGGACGTTACAGCAGGAAAGCGTGTCCATTCACCCCCATTAATCTGCACAGTGAAGATTATATCACTACTTAATTAATATATATGTACTTGAATACATAATGTCAATATATTGTGTATTTTAAATATGCAAGATACAATACATTCTAATATAAGAGTAAACACACCTTTATATCGAGGTCACAGTTGTTGTGGTATATAAAACCATGTAATGCTCCTAACACGTACGACATGTTGCCCAGCCACTTGTATTTTCCAGCCAGGTAACCAGCTCTAGCGCTCCTGAATAAAAACACTAGTGTACTCTTTTGTATGCCAAATATAACACGCACACACTACACACACGGTACTGTGCAACTTACAGATGAACATCTGCAACGTTAATGAAGTAGCGAACTGAAGCCTCTTCACCAACACGGGCGTAACCAATATCGATGTTTTTGTGTTCGGCTGTACATTCTTGTTAAATGATAATTTGATCAACTTATATGACGCACGCAGACAACACACGCCACACAGAAGAACTACCTCGAGCAAGACGTTTGGTTGCTTCATATGGATCATTCTTCCTGAAAGGAATGTTATGGCATGGACATTGATCGTGTGTGTATGAGAAAAAGAGGGAGAGGGGTGAGCGAGAGGGAGAGAGAAAGAAATTTGTCATATACCATTCAAGTGTTCGTGCAAAATCCGAACCAGTTCCAAGAGGGAGTAGCTGCACATCACAAGTTCATAGTATATATATTTTATGAAGTAAGATATAGACAGCACGTAAATGCTCCCGTATGCACGTACGCACACACACACCATTTACCGCAAGAGATGTTTTCGGTCTGACTCCAGAAGCTCTTTTTCATCAAAGAAACCATTGACAACCTGTAAGTCCAAAAAGTATACATGTGCGTGCATATACATGTACCTCTATATATATGTATGTGTACCTCGTGAAGGGTACCATCACCACCAACAGCAATCACAGCGGCAGCACCATCCTTCACGGCCTGAATAAAAAATAAGTGTAATGATGTGTGTGGGTGCGTGTGTGTATGTTATCTATACATTTAAAGTTTATGTGTTACCTTCCTGGTGAGCTCAGTAGCGTGTGAGGGACCAGAAGTGAGTACTTGAGACACCTACTTAAAAAAAGTTAAGTATCCTAAACACACGTACACACAAGCACACACACGCACACACATATACATACATTATAATGTTTGCCGAGCTCAAGTGATAGAACGGGGTAAATTGAATTCCACTGCTTGCCAGTGCGACCATTAGCTCCTGATACATAAATAATCATATACATATATATATACACACGTATCAATGTGCATGCGTATTATGGAACGTATACACACATACTTGTAGTTTTCTATAGAGAATATTATATACAGTTGGTACGTAAAATAACTATCCAGCTAATTAATATCTCTGTCTCTTTCTCCCGCGACACACACACACAAATTTGGGATTTAACAAAATTGAGTGAATTTCATACCTCTGGGATTGACAATGAAGACGTAATCGCGCTTCTTAGTAAGATGATCTACAACATCTGTAGAGGAAGCTGTGGCGGCGGCTGTCGTCGAGGCCATAGCAGCCATTGACAAACGAAGAAAATAAGAGAGAGAACGCTAAACCCTAAACAAAAAAACAGAGAGGCTAAAACTACTTCCCTATAAGCTGCAGTACTTGCTTCTCCACGCCCTCGTTCTCTATCTGTAACCACTCTAGCTCCTCTTGCTGCTCATCTATCCCCCTTATCCACTGCTTCACATCCTATATATACATTATATAAGTGTAAACACGCACGCGAGGGCACGCACGCACGCACGCATACATAAAAATGTGTGTAAAACCTGCATTTGGCGTTCTAGCTGGGCTTTGCGCCAGCGGTTCTTTCGAAGCTCAACAGCCATTGCTTCCTTGCACGATGCAAGCTCTTCTTCCCTCTTCATCCCATTCTCGTGGAGTAGCTCGATATTGCGGAGCATCGACTCTAGCTGAAACATAGAGAATTAGCATAATATGTACTAAAAACAGTGGTATGTGTATCTCTCTCTCTCGCACACACACGCACACACCACACCTCTTGTGCGGTCTTCTGGAGGTCTTGCTCAAACGTGCGGATTGCCGACAGGTCGCACTCTATTTGGCTCTTCTGTAGTTCAGACACCTCACTTGCCACATCCCTGTCCGAAGCAAAGCAATATAATTAACTATATATATATATAGTTGATTTATGCAATGGGACCTGTGTTCTTGTTGGAGCTGCTCTGCTCTGTGCTCGTAGCGACCTAGCTCCTCGTCATCGAGTGCATATTGCAAATCCATGCGGCAGAGATTGCGCTTGAGCAGCAGAATCCTCTGTCGAATGCGACTTAAACCCGATTTGCGCTCCTCCAGCTGAGCTCGCTTCCCCACCTGCGCCTCCAGCTCCTCCTACAATCCCGAAACAAATATATATATATATATATATATATGAGAGAGAGAGAGAGAGAGAGAGAGAGAGAGAGAGAGAGAGAGAGAGAGAGAGAGAGAGTACATTTAGGCGCTGGAGCTGCACTTGTCGAGAGCGCAACATCTCTTCCAGCCGCGCTTGAAAACCCGCCATTCTCAAAGCTTAACCTAAAAACCAAATACATACAAGTTTAAAAAAATGTGTTGAATGCATTAGGGTTCTGAATTGTAGGGTTTATACATGGAGGAACAGTCTTTTGCGGATGCATTCTCGTTCGTGAAGCAAGGAATTTCTATGCGGCGCCCCCACAATCACCACAAGTGTAAGTAGCCATTCTATTGAGCTCCTCTCGAAATTTCATTGACAGAGCCGCTCCCGCTTCCTCCAACAATAGCAATAACAATGCAAATGACAACACAACCAACCCTTCTACATCCAATAGTTCCAATCGAAATTCTATTCTCGTTAGCAGAAGACAGGTGGGTGCACACACAAACACACGCAGCACATTTTATATATGTCCGTGTGTACTGAATTCTCATTTTAACAGCAAGGGAATCCAGTATTGAAGCACATACGAAATGTAAAATGGACATTTGCAGATATTGTACCAGATTATCTCCTGGGGCAGTCAAGCTGTGCTTTGTACCTCAGGTTGTGACTATAAACATAAGTATTTCAAATACGGGATTATAGACAAAGACACGTGCATATACATGTATATGTAAATTTGTGTCTGCTCTTGTGCAGCATCCGTTATCATCTGTTGCACCCGGATTACCTCTACTTCAGGATTCGCCAACTGCAAAAGGATTTTCGCTTGCGTGTTGTGCTTTGCTACGTGGACGTGGTAAGCGTTTTTCGGTGCGCGCGCGCGCGTCTAACATTCTTCTCGTTGTGTAGGAAGATGTGATCAAACCATTGCATGAAGTTACCAAAACAGCTTTGCTTCACGACTGCAGCTTACTATGTGCATGGAGGTATACATATATATGTATATTGTGGGACCACACATACATATGCACATGTGCGTGTTCCTATCACAACAAATGTTTCTAGTTACTATTCATACCGCTGTATACTCATGTCATTTGCTGCGTGTTATGAATATACAAACCCTTTTATACTTTACAGCTTAGAGGAATGTGCTCGATACTTGGAAACCATAAAGATGTATGAAAATAAGCCAGCTGACAATATTCAGGAGCGAACAGACCAGGATTACCTCTCTAGGGTAAGTGAATTTAAGTGTTTACTGTTAACTAGTACTAATATATTTAGTGTAACTAGTTATAACTGTGTGTAATGAGAACAATAATATGTTTTTCTTTTGGACAGCTAACAGGTGCATTAACGAGTGTGAGGCATATCAATAAGACAGATGTAGTGACTCTGGGATCCACGTTTGGGGTGAGTAAAGAAGCAATAATATCAACATTTTAGAATCCATATATGTAATTAAAGTTTTACAGAGCCTGGCTTCTGTGATGGGTGCTTCAATGGAGGAACTGGCCCGTTGCCCAGGCATTGGTGAACGCAAGGTTTTGTGTGTGTGTGTGTGTGCGTGTTATGATCAAGTAATGTTCAGGTGAAACGACTCTATGATGCGTTCCATGAACCATTCAGGCGTACTAGCAAGCAGTTGCGTTTAAGCAACGTGGGAATCAAGCCTATATCGCAACAACCAGAGGGAAAAGAGCAACAAGGAGAAATATCACTGCTGATATGCCATGATCTCTCTACATTAACAACCTCAACATGTAAATCATTTAACATCCGTGGGAAGCTACCATATACGTGTATATTCGCATATATTTGAAATGAAGAGTGTTCATATGCGATATATGGCTTCTAGGGTTAGGGTTCAAACGGGCAATGGCGCCAAGGAAGAAGAATAGCGATGGCGGCTCCGCTACCATGAGCGACTATGAGAAGGTACGCCATGAACGCATTCAAGCAAACAAGGCCCGTTTGGCCGAGTTAGGTCTCGGATCGCAATTCCCTCCGCAGCAGAAGAACAAGGCAACATCACAACTGCATTCTCGGTGTAAGTAGACGTACCTCCCTGTTTTACATGCATTTATGTATGTATGTGCCTGTATGTATACACACACAACCCATGTTCCACACATCCCACCGTTATGCAATTCAGGCACAGTGGTTTACCCATATACACATACCCACATATACATACAGTGATTGTGGGCTTTACTCATAATCACATGTCCTAGTTGCATTCAGTTATAAAAGCTTTATCCATATTCCACATATCCCGCGGACATGCAGTCTTATACAATGGTTTGGGCAGCGGCAGAGGTTAGGAGATCAAACAGACTTAAAGGCAATAGCAAATCTTGCTCTTTCAACGGGGAGAAAGATAGTGACGAGGAAATGACCACTGAAGAAGAGAGTGACTATGGGCCTTCTCCAGCCGGAAATGCTATGAATGAGTCTGAGTCTGATTCTGATGGCAGTGAAGAGTATATGAGTGAAGATGAAGTTCTTCCTGCTTCATCTTCGAAACAAAAGGTTTTTTTTTTAATTTCGCACAATAAGAAAATGTTAATAATCTAAATAAATTTGTCATATTCATATATTATATACATATATAAGCATATGTTACTACTCTCACAGAATGCTGTGGAGTATAATGAAGATGACGCTGAACTTCAGAAGGTATGTTATTTCTCCCTTTTCATGATTGATAATGTTTTATATGTCAGGCCATTGCTCTATCTCTCCAAGAGGATTTGAAGCATAGCAGTTCAAAGCACAAAAAGAAAATTGTAAGTATGTATCACTCTTATATGTATATGTATATGTATATGTGTCTATATATATATATATATATATATAGTATATTGAATTAAGTATATAATTTTGCTTAATGAATCTTAGTCACAACTTTATTCTCAAAATAGCTCAATACTTTCAGGCTAGGAGAGGTGCATTCCATCTCTCTGCTTCGGAGGTTGATGCATTATATTACGCCATTGTTGGTGAGTCATATATATATGGTGTGTGTGTGTGCGTGTGTGTGTGTGTGTACATGTAGATAGAATATAAACATAACTATTTGTTTTAGGCGACCGAATTGGTCTCTCTACGAGGGAACTGCAGCAAGCTGCTAATACACATAACTTTACTTGGAGCAAGAATGAATTGGAGGATATGATCAGCATATTTGATGCTGATGGGGACAAAATGGTATGTGGTCCTGTATATGCAGCATAGAAAACTAACGTACGCACACAGGTATGTATTTATTCTTTTGTGATTTCAGTTAAGCCTGGATGAATTCCGGAGCATGTCAGTCCGTTGTCACATACTGGATGAATCACATCAAGTGTGAAATGAATGCACTTAAATTGTATTATTTTGTATGTTTTCATCAAGGTACTTAAATGCAGGCATATAAACTTCTGTTCACTTCCGAGTCCTTAGGCAAGGCATGTTCAAAGATTCGAACCAGTGACTGTGTAGATTATATTGAATGAGGCAAGGAATCGAACCACAGACGTGGGACATGTTGGAATGTTATAGGAAGATTATTTGGTTATTTTTTGAAGGAAGTTTATGCATGGGGCATATACAAGCACATTCTTCCTGGTTTTGCTTCTACGTTTGTGTTATAGGAAGATTATTTGGTTATTCAAGGTGCATTTACAAGAAAGTATTTTTCTTCTTAGTTTTCTTCGCTTGTTCCCTTGCCGTCTACCTACTTGCCTCTAAGTCTGTTGCAAAGTTCTGTACATCGGTCGTGTCATCTCTCTCATACTCCTCCCGCCAGCAACCACTTAGCCCTTGGTTTGCTGCAAAAATCATCCCCGCCAGCAGCCACCTCATCTGCCACGTTCACAGCCACATCATCTGCTGCGTTCGCAGCCATGTCATCCTCTCTCGTCAGCCTTACTTCATCCCAGTCATCACGTATATGTCTGCCGCCATGTCAACCTCTTCAGTATTAGCTCTCTGGTCCCTTCAAAGCAGTATTCACACGGTATTCGTAAAGTGTCCGCCTTGCTAACCAAAGTACCACGTAACTAAGCCATCATTAAGGAAGCCCCAAGACTCTGTCGTACAGCCCTTAATAGAAAGAAGAGAAACTGTATTTGTATCCTGGAAGGGTCCTGAGCAGGCTAAACTTCTCTCCTTGATGCTCCCATGGGAAGCAGGAAAGCATGAAAGGGAGCGTAGCTTCCCCGCCTGAAGGATCACTTCTGTATGCACAAGGATATAGGAGATTCTCAGTAAGCCAAACTTCTCTCCTTTGTGGTTCCCCTGGGAGCCAGAGAGCATGAAAGAGAAACAATTCCCCGCTTACAGGAACCATCCGTCACTCATCCGTTCTACAAGACCAGGTCGCAAAGGGCAATCTCTCTAGGCTCGAAGTCACTGACTCAATGCTCAACACACTAGACAACCTCACGGGTACTCCTGTGTCTACTAACCTTGCGGGTACTCCTTGTCATGACACCAGCAGCCATCTCGGCGGGCTCCACCTCCACCTAACTTGGTTCTGCCGTTTAGTCCCCAAGCATGGTATCCACAGCCGCTCCATCAAATCGTGTTCGTTTAAGTCCCCCCTTTCGCGAGAGATCTCATGATACGATGAGACGGCCGAAACTAGAGTTGTCCAGAAAAATGTTACTGCTCGCTGAGTTGACCACCTTCGTCCTTTGAATACGCTTGCATTCCGCGAACGCCAGATGGTCCACAGTGCGCAACCTCTCATGAAGTACCAGTGTATCGAAGACATACCTGGCGGTTCCTCCACTGTGTCCATGGTTAAGCCGGGATTAAAACAGGGGCGCTCCACACCAACAGCTTTTACTATCCACACTCCGACGGACTTGGCTAGGTGAGATGCATGCTCCCCCAGACATGCAACTTCGCAGCTTATCAAAGCGTCCTCTCGACTCAGATGTTGCACCAACCTTAAAACATGTGCCCATACCTCTCGTGCGCATATACATTCCCAAAAGCAGTGACGTTCTGTCTCCAGTGTACCACAAGCTTCGCAGCCCTGATACGGCAGTCCCTTCACATTACCCCAAACTGCTAAACTGTCCTGTAACATTAACCACATCATGGTTTTGATACTTGACGGCCATGCACCTGTCCACAGCTCCCTTCCGAAATCTTTGCTCAGCCCGCGTGGTAATCTTGCAGCGTGCAGCTGATCTGCTAGTTTCGATACTGGTCTTCTTCCCAGAAATAGCCTCTTGCCCATGCGTGGCTCATAGCTGAAGAAGTCCCCCCCCTGTTCGCTCGAATTCTAGCTCCATGCCTTTGGATCAAATGTAAGCTCCTCTACTGCCTGCTTGCAAAACCAGTACAATATCCTCCACTCGCCGTGCCTAACCCTCGGATCCACAGTTAAACGTTTCCATTCCATGTCCACCACTCGCACCAGCTTGGCATGTGTTAAATCTGGCAATGGTTCAATCCTCACTCGGTGGGGATGCAGCAGCCCATCCTTACCAGCCTGGAATCTCGCCCCTTCACAGCCTATTCTATCATATATATGCCACACCTGGTCTCCTAGTACGATCCAATTTCCGTCTACAAATTCCTGTGTTTGCCATGCACTTGACTGTCGCAACTTGTCTCGTGCCACCAATAGCTTCCTCACAACTTGTAGCATTGGCTTTGTCGCAGATCTCATGTGTGATCCTTCCCATTGTCTGATCCACCGTGTCTGGTTCTCCTCTGTCATGTTGGAATGTTATAGCGGAAATCTATATATCTTATTCACTAGTGTTGTAATGTACATAGATGATTCCTTTTGCGAATAGAAGCTACCTTATTCCTACTTCCCACTAACGCCCCGTGTATCTATGTCCCTATCTATGTCTGCCATATCACCTATCTGCCCTGCCATGTCATCCATCTGCCATGTCACCTATCCGTTGACTGTAGAATTCCTGTCGAGCTGTACATTAGTCTCTCCAAGCAGGATCCAACGATGCATCTCCTTCTAAAAACCATAAGGGCGGTTGCCACCGCCAGTAGATGGATGCACGCAGGTTTCCAGGTCTCCTCACTAGGCATCCAAGAGCTAGTAACCATTGTTCCTCATACACTCCATACTCCCCTATGTCACATGTGGCACGTGCTTCTTCATATGATCCTGCCACCAGAGAAACCAAGGTCACCCACATAAAGGCTATTGTCCTCTGTAAGCTCCACCTATGCCCTTGGAACACTTCTGCATTTCTGGCTCGCCAAATCGTCCACATGGTCACACCACGCAAGAAGTACCACTGGTTCAGCCATAGCCCAGCGGTTCTTCCATTATCTCTTGCCGTCCCCGGGATCAAATACCGGTCTGTATCCGTCTCCCATGTACTCGCCAGACACCTACTGTTGCATGCACATGTGCCACATGTTCCCCAAGACAGGCAGTTTCCCATCCTATTACCGCATCATCACCACGTCGCTCTACTCCATACTGCTTTGGCAGCACGATAGTCCCATAAGCAATGCCTCTCGGTCTCCACTTCTCCACAGCACATACATGTGTTACAAGGTAATCCCCGTACGTTGGCTTGGACTGCTAAGCTATCTTGCAACAAAAGCCACATGAAGGCTTTGATACCGCTCGACCAATAGCCTGTCCAAATCTCTCTCCCCAATGTCTGTGCAAGCACCCTAGGAAGCCCTATGCTACCCATGTGTTCCTCCAGTTTGGATGGAGGCTGCTGACTGGTGAAGGCCTTTCTTCCCACTCGTGGCTCATAACTGAAAAAGCCGCATCCCACCGCACTCGTCCATCTCCACATCTTCGGGTCTACCTCCAATTCTTCAGCTAGCTGGTTCCGAAAACCATTAAGTGCCACCACTGTCCATGCTTTACTTCCGGGTCTACTGTTGGCCTCTTCTTTGCCATGTCGATGACATGCACCAACCCGATATTGACTAGCTCTAGAAGTGGAGAAAAATACTAGTTGCAAGTTAAGGAGGCCATATGGTATCCTGCTCCCTCCATGGCATCCACATCAACTACATACCAAACCATCATTCCAATGCGGCACCAGTCCCCCGCTCGAGTTTCACGTTCCGACCAAGTACCCCCGAATTCCTTTAACACCTGCTTGCGTGCTGACAGCATGATACAAATTGCTGTTGTCTCACTGTCCGTTAGTCGAGTGTATTCCTATCCGGTTCCCACTTGCGGATCCAGGCTAGCACCCGATCCAGCTGCATATCCAACTCCCTGAGTTGTCCCACTGTACGCAGCCCCGCTGCATGCCACCGCCTGTATACAACCTTAACTCCTTGTGGCATACGCTCATCCCCAAGGGATATACCGATGCCTACCGGATGCACCAACTCATGGAGGAATAACGGCAAGGACACCAGCTCCTCGATTCGTGCTGGTTGCACGGGGACAAGGGCTATCCGAAGCTCCATCCAGTACCGCAGCAATGTCCCACTATATGAATCGCGGGTACTGGAATCTTGAAGGGTGGCATTGTAAATATCCAACGAGGATCTTCGGCCCACTGAGCCGTTGTTGCAGTGGATGAGCGGAGAGGCTTAACTTGCAGGCACAAGGCATGGAGCATCACTTTCCATGGCTGGCCACTGGGGAAGAAGCATCTTATCATCATCTTGACCATCAGAGCACGTGCGGCAGGGCCTGGTGAGATCAATCCTACTCCTCCCTCCGCTCGCGATCGCACACAGGAGTTCCATCGCACACGAGCTTGGTACCTTATTTGCGGCTTGACCCTTTCCAGATGTACACTCGAAGAAGCTGCTCGATCTCCTTTACAGTCGTCGCACTGAGACTCCATACTCCTGTGTAAAACTAGAGACTGCCCAAGAGTACCGCATTTGCCACCACAAGTCTTGCTGGAAGGGAGAGTGAGCGGTTGCCCCAGCTACACATATGGGCGAGAAGTCGTTGTAGAATGAACGTGTTCTGCTGGTTTGCATCATACCTGTCCCCCAATTGGAACCCTAGGTATCTGGTTGTACTCCCCTTGCTCGACCCATATAAATCCCTAGTCCGCTCCCCAATCTGGCCTTGCATGTGCACTGAGCCACAGACCGCGCGCTTTGTGCCAATTCGTCCTACCCCCTGCCGCGAAATTAAAGCGATCAAGCAGCTGCTTCACGCGATCTAGGTTCTCAATGGTTCCCAACACCAGTAACCCTGTGTCGTCCGCAAACAGGCTGTCAAGAACCGTTCTCTCCCTTGGTGGGCCAAGGTCACGCAAAGGTCCTTGGCAATCAGGTAGTGGAATTCCCCTTGGCTTGGACGGTCGGTCATAGTGCATGTACGCATGCAATGCTTTGCCTGCATCAAAAAAAGGTACGAGGCAAGTGGGCAGCCTTGTCGTACCGATCTAGAGAGACATATTAACGGGCCCATCCATCCGTTGATGACCAACCGACTAGTCGACTGCCTATAGAGCCGCGCCGTCCACCTCACAAACTTGGCTGGAAAACCAAGTCGTCTCATCACAAGCTCTAAGAATCGCCAATCCACTCGGTCATATGCTTTCTCCCCATCCAACAACAGCAAGCAATAGGGCTCCGAGAGGTTCCTTGCCCACTCTCCAGCTATGATCATCGTGATCACATTCTCATAGAGTTGTCGGCCCTTGAGAAATCCATTCTGTGCGTGGCAAATGATCACTCGCATGACTGGATGCAAACGGTTGGCTAATGTCTTCGCAAAGATCTTATAGATGGAGTTCATCATTGAGATCAGGCTCCAGCATCACACCTCCGACGTATCTGCACTACCCTCCTTCGGGATCAACGTCACCAGCCCGTCTGTGAAGCTCGCACTCCATGTCTGCCCTGGGTGCGTCTCCTTTGCTACATTCCATTCAGCAAGTACCGCACCTCCTAACCATCTCCAGGCCTGTACGAAGAACTCCATGGGGATGCCATCCATGCCCGGCGACTTGTCTCATTGATTGAGTTCACGTACTGCTACCAGCAACTCAGCTTCGGTGAAAGGCCGGATCAATTGTTGTGCCATTTCGTCCGTGACCACTAAGGGGATAGTTGAAAGGACAGCCTCACACCCCGAGAGCGGTCGGTTGTCCACGGTTCAGCTGTGAAGAGTTGTTGGAAGTATGTCGTGCCTATCTTCAGCATTTCATCCATGTCCTCACATATATGTCCAATCTCATTCCTAAGTCCAAAAATGGGCTTTCCTCTTGTCGCCGGGCAAATGGCTCGAAAGAACTCTGCGTTGAGAGTGCGCTCACTTGTGTACCATCGAAGGTCTCTAAGCTTGTGGCAATCTATTGCCTTCTCCGCTTCGAGCTGCTCTAAGTGGTGTGCCAAAGCTTCCCGTCGAGTTGTTAGCCACTGATGTCCCGGGTACCTGCCCAACAACCATTCACTTGCAGCAAGACTGGTTCAAACTGCCTGTGTCCTGCTAAATACCCTACAATATCTATGCGTTTGGACCTCTCAACAATATTGTGATACATACTCCAAGAACGCTGCCAAGTTCATCGTTCTAGCTTCTCCACGCCTTGTCCATTCTCCTCCAAATGGGTTAGGATCTCAGGTCTCGCACGAATCGCCGAGTGATTTCGGGGGGTCTGCATTGAGCTGTCGGGTAGTCTGATACCTTCACTTGCACCGATAGCGGAGCATGGTCTGACACATGGAACCCTTGCCATCTAGTCATGCACCCGCTGCGTGTCAAGAACCAACTTGAGAGATATAGTCGGTCCAAGCGTTTGTGAACTGGCCTGCCACCTGGCAACACGCCAGTCTATGTGAACCTAGGAGTGTGTGGCACATACCCCTCTAGCCCATATGCATCCAAGATCCCAAAGGTTATCCGCAGCAATCTCCACACTTGCATCTCAGTTTGCCCTCCTGCTGCATGCAAGGTTCGTCCTGCGACCGCTGGATTCGACGAGTCCTCCTCAACCTCCACTCATCTACATCATCCGGTGCCCACGCCATCAGTTGCCTCCATAGCTGCACGCGCTCTAGCCAACGCTCTGCTGGTGCATATACATTGAGGATGCCAACCCTGCGTCCCCACACATCAAGCACCACACAATGTGCACGACTTCGAGCGATTATCTCATGTCTTACAACCATCCCTGCCCAACGGTTGGCCACACCAATCAAAGTTCCACCCGTATTCCCTGTTGCTGGATTCCAAAATGTCTGCCCAGTAGGAAAGAACACCCGTCCTTCCCCAAACATTAACTGCGGCTACATGATGCTCCTGCAACAGCAACAAGTCAATTGAATGTCTTAACCCCATCTCTGCTATGTTCTGTCCTATACGTGCTCTCCGTCGTATCCCTGCTACGTCCACGTTCGCGAGACTGTTGACGTTCCAGTAACGATGTTGAAGCTCGTCATCAAGCCGATGTAGAGCCTAGGTTCAGAATCTGCCCCGTGTCTGCAACCCAGACCAAATCCTTTGGCAGATTTAGAGACCTTGCAAACCGCAACTCAGCCGTTACATAATCCAATGAAGGCGAAAAATCCAGCACCGACACTTGTAGAGCATCCTCTTCCCCACCCAGCTGTTGTAAGAAACTGCACCAGCTCCGCCTTCTCATAAACCCCGGGGCAATCAAGGGGACCTCTCCTATTCCCTCTTTACGTGTTACAAGCAACTCACGCCTACCATCCTCCTTCAGCCTCCATGGATAGCATCGCGGTCGCGCTCTCTCCTCAACATGCTTCTTCAATGGTCCACCATTTGCCACTGTTGTTCGCGCTCCGCCAACCCGTGTACCCAATGCAGGTGCCTCGCTCTTGTCCCTACCTCAGACGTAAGGCTGAACTCTGACCTTCTTCTTCTTACAGATCCATTGCTTGCGATTTCCTTGGGTCGGCTGCAATGACGAGGCTTCTCCCTGTTCAAACTGCTGCTTTGTTGTGTCCTCAGTTGCCAGTCGGGCGAAGGGGTTGCTTGTCACCACACCTTTCCGCGGAGTTGCTTGGGGAGTGACTCGAGGCTTCTTCGGGGTCTGCCACCCATCACTCTGCTTTTGACCTCGCTTTGCTCTAGCCTCCTGTCTCTGCTTTAACTTCTTTGCTGCGAGTCGCTTGCACTGATCCAGCTTGTGCCCTTGCATTTTGCAGAATCTACATGCCCCAACTCCACCCTTGAGGACCAAACTGATGCGTACCCTGTCCACCCATATAACCGCTGGATATGTCCTACAGCTCAGAACACGCATCCGCACTGGCCCTTCCACTCCATGAGGCGGTTCAGAGACAACATACTCCATCGCTCCGAGATCCACAGCTAGACGCATCATCAATTCCTCACTATCGCAAAACAGGAATGGTAGGCCCCACACCTCCAGCTCCCTATCCTCACTGACTGCCAGCAAGTCATCCTTATCTTCCACTGAGAACAACGGCGCCCATTTTAGAAGTCGTGCTGTAAATTGCCCCATTCTCAGCATTTTGCGGTCAAGCAACTCTTGTAGTCCATCAGCCTCCTTCAACACAGCTTCAAAGCACCCTCGGCCAAGATTCCGAATGCGGGTCACCGAGTGTTGCTGCCCTGGATCACCCAGCGCGGCATTCACCCAGTCACGCATTTCCCCTGTTGGTGGGTAATGGCCCATGAACAAACATGAACCGATTTCCTTCAGCCTCCATACAGTGTTGATTCTTCATCAGCTCCTCCTCCTCCTCATCTGACAGACCAAAAAGTAACTCCATCTCTCCATCAACATTTTCAACTTCCTTCGAGTATTCAGAGCGAACTCCCAGTTGCACCCGGATCACTCTCTCCCTGGGGATGCCCATAGTTGCTTTTAGCTTTTCTCCACCATTATTTGCCCGTGCGTTTGCAAGACCGGTCTTCACCAGTTTTGGGGGTACTGACACCTCTGCACGATCCCCCGTGGGGAATGGAGCTGCTTTACTCAGTCCTGCACACTGAGCACCATCAGCCATCGCAAGAGCTTGAGGTAACGAGCTCGTCATCCTCGACCGCACTGGAGGCGGTTTCCAAGGTATGATAGCATTGTGGCTCCCCCCTTGCGGGGAGGGCACTTTGCACTACTTAGCCCATGCTTGGTTTCTTCTTGTTTTCGCAGGAAGTTCCCGATGTTATGCGCCCTCTGCGCGTCATCAACCTCATCTGACAGGCTCCACACATACGCAGTCGGGAGCTGCAGAGGTTCCTTGCTGGTCCATCGTACTTCACACACACCTGGCTCTGTTTCTTGGGTGGAAAAGCTACCCTTGATCCAACCAAACCACTCTTCAGCCATGCGCTACAGTGCCACTACTGGAGTTTCCTCCTCTCCACAAGCAAGTCGGGCAAAGCACCCACCGTCCATCTTCCAACCGTTCCATTAGGATGCGCTGGGGTCCCACCGCAACAAGCACCACCCTGATCGGAGTCAGGGTCCTCACTTCCTCCTGCATCGTCCTCAGAAACGTTGCAGAGGGATCCTCTGATCGCAGCGCGCGAATCCACTCCTCCAGTTCTCCAGGAACTTTGGTAAGCGTATCCTGCACCAACACTCCTTTGTCCACCTGAGGTTGTTCCATGTTCCCGCCCTTGGCAGCTACTGCTAAAGTAGCAGCCTGGTTAGAGAGGGCGTCCGCCCTTGCATTCTCCTCCCGAGGAATATGCACCATTCTCAAAATGTTCAAATTGCCTCGCCAGAATCATCACGCGCTCATGCAGCACTTGGAGGGACGGCTTCTTCACCCCCACTTGTCCACGAACCTGCCTGGCCATCAAGTCTGAGTCGCAAAAGGCCCGCACCAATTGAGCTCCTGCTTCCTTCACAACACACAGTCCAATCGTGAGTCCCCAATATTCTGCTTCGTTATTGGTTGCACGCATGAGTGGCTGTAGCACTTCTCGAACGACCTTCCCATCTAGTGTTGACAACACTGCACCAGCACCTGCAACTCCCTTGGGGTTCTCTTTTGCTGCACCATCTGAGTGTAGAACCATCCATCCTTCATCCCCTTCATCACTTGCTGCCCAATCCCTGGCCGTCCCCGATTGGTGAGCTAAATCCTAGTTCGTTAGATACACCTGTATAGTCGCTGTCGAGTCCTCATCTCCACCCATTTCCTCCGACTGGTTTGACAATCCCTCCCTGACCCGTCAAATACGCCTTGTCTCCACCATTGAACCAATATCCTCAGACTATCTGCTCCTATCTGCTCTGTTCTACTCTGCTTTGTTCTACTCTGTTCTGCTCTGCCCTAATCCTCGTGTAGGAAGTCCGACCTGGCCAGATCCTACCTCTCCACTACTACTACACCTAAATGCTGCTATCTATTGTACGCTATACCACCCTAGCTCGTATGAATGCATCTTCTACTGTCTCAGCTGAGACAAATCAGTCCAAGCAAGAAACCTTGCAAGAAACTTTACAAAGCACATGGCGCCAGTGCGGTGCCATGGCGGCGCCTCCCATGGAGACCGCCCACTGCCCAGATCTGCTCACTCCACTAGGCAGGCTCGACAACCCTTTTTGGCTAAGATCAAGTGTAGTATCTGTTCTTATCAGTTTAATAGTTGATATGATAGGGGCACGTCTCCTAATGCTATTAACCTAATTTTTTGTGGGAGGTGGTCCATTCGGTAGCTTGCTACCCGGGCTGCCACGTGTCGCCTTGGCCTTACACTACCGCCTCGGCCTGGCACAACCCAAAAAAAAAGAAAAAAAAAGAAAAAAAAAACATGTTGGAATGTTATACTGGAAGTTTTGAAGTTTCACAGGGAAAATAAAACAATTCCAAGTTTCTTTCCTCTATGTTCTACGCCGCCTAAGGCCCTCTCTAACTACATCAAAAAATTCTATATACAAACCCATACTTCTGCTGCTACCTCAACGTACACATCCTCAGCCACTTCATCCTCCACATCAACTGCCACATCATCACTCATGTCAGTAGCCATGTCATCATCCACATTAGTTGCTGTGTCATCATCCACATCAGCTGACATGTCATCACCCATGTCATCCCCCACGTAAGCAGCCACATCATCACCCACATCCTCCTCCTCATCAGCAGCCGCATCATTGCCCACCTCACGGCTTGCACTGTTCTGCTCCTTAGCGAGAATCTACCAACCATCTGGGGGGCCTCCACCTCCATTTCACCTAATCTTGTAGTTTGACCCCAAGTAGCAGGACCACCCTCTCCATCAAGTCTCTCTCATTCAAGTCCCCCCTCTCCCAAACCACTTCATGGTGTGAAGCAACCGCAGACACTAGAGTTGTCCAAAAAAACGTCACCATCCGTTGGATTGACCACCTCTAACCTTTAAACACCCTTGCATTTCAAGCACGCAAGATTGCCCACATGGCGCATCCTCGTATAAAATACCACTGACATACCTAGCGGCTCTTCCACCATTTCCAAGGCAAGGCCGGCCTGAAGCTTGGGAGCTCATCCCTGTCAACTGTCACCGCCCATACCCCCGTAGACTTTGAGAGGAAACCTGCGTGCTCACCTAAACACATTAGTTCCTAGCTCACCAAGGCATCCAGGCAACCTGTTTAACCACTCGCATGACACAGGCCCATACTTCCTGTGCACACACACACTCCCAGGAATAGTGTCGTTCGGACTCCAAAATTCCACAAGCATCACATCCCTGGAATGGAAGTCCTCACACATTCCCATGCACTGCCTGTTTTGCAGAAGCAACCACATCATGGCCTTGATTGCAGAGGGCCACGAACCAGACCATAACTCTAGCCCAAAGTCCTTGCTCAATCCGCGAGGGAGCCTAGCCGCGTGCATGTGGTCAGCCATTTTGGACACGGGATGCCTGCCAGTAACAACTTCTGGCCCAGCCGTGGCTGGTAGTTGAAGAAGCTACTTCCTGTCTCACCGTCTGTCCATCGCCAAGCCTTGGGGTCGAAATCCAGCTCTTCCACAATCCCCCCACCGAAAAGATACAATAATCTCCATTCGCCATGGCGGACACCCGGGTCAACACATGGATTCTTCCTGTCCATATCCACAACGCGTGCTAGCCGTGCACGAGACAGATCCGGCAATGGGGTGATCGCCACACCATGCGGCTGCAATAACCCGTTTTCTCTGGAAACTTGAAACCTCGCCCCTTCGTTGCCTCCTGCATCATAAACCACACTGTACGAATGCCCTGCTCGTCTAACAACAACCAATCTCCTGATTTGTGGACTTGCAATTGCCAATCCCCCATTCGCCGCAGACGATCCCGTGCGTATTCCAAAGACTTAATGGCCCGGCGCATGGTGTCTGTTATCCCTTGTACCTAATGACCTTCCCACCATTGGATCCATTGGGCCGCTAATCTTCGGCTCCCTGTCTGCAGATCCTCAAGTTGGTGAACCCGCCTCAAACCCGCCTTATGCCACCGTCTAAAACAATCCCTCATGGCTTGTGGCATCTTCTCTTCTCCTAACATCCAACCCTCCTCTGACTGCATCAATTCATGAAGGAAGATGGGATGCCTCAGATACTCCACCCGATAGCCAGGAACCACAGGATACAGTGCCTCTTTTAGCTTCTCCCACGTGCCAAGGAGTTTCCCAGTAAAGGATTCACGAAGCACAGGGAGCCATAATGCAGACCCAGCAAGAAACCAAGCATTGTCCGGCGCCCATTGCACTGCTCTCCCAGACGCCCAAGCCGGTATCACCCTCCTTAATGCGTCTCACAGCAGAACCTTCCATGGCTGTTTCCCTGACGACAACCCCCTGATCACAAGCTTGACCAGGAGCGCTTGAGCCGCTTCTACTGGGGTCTACCCTAATCCTCCCTCCGACTTTGGCATGGTACAAGACTCCCACCTAACCCGAGCTTGATACCTCATTCGTGACCAACACCCTTCCAAATATATGCTCGCAACAAGGTTTCCACCTTCCGCATTGTCTCCGCGTTGATACTCCATGCTCCGGCAAAGAACCATAGGCTCCCAAGCAGGACACTATTGGCAACTGTGGCTTGGGCGGGGAAAGACAGCTTCCTTCTCCCCCATTGACTAATGTGACTAGCCACCCGCTCTAGAACAAACAAACTCTGTCGTACTGGATCATACCGCGCGCCCAACTGGAAGCCTAAGTAACTCATGGTGGCACCTCTTACTACCCATTGGAAGCCCCATTCATTCCCCCAGTCTGGATGATCTCCATCACCAAGCCAGATCCCTTTAGATTTACCCTAATTCGTCTTGCTCCCGCTGCTAAGTTGAACCGCTCCAACAACCTCTTTACTGTGTCCAGGTTTTCCATGTCACCTGCTAATAGAAGTCCCACGTCATCGGCAAATAGACTATCCACCACTTCCTAATGCACTGGTGTACCCTGGTCTAGGAGCGGGATGCCCCGTGGTCGTCTGGGTCTGCGGGCCAAGAGGTGCGTGTGCAACGCCTCCGCTTGCATAAGAAATAGATATGGTGCCAACGGGCACCCCTGACGAACTGACCTCTGTAATTCCACCATACGACTCATCCGATAATTGAGGATCAAACAGCTTTTCGAGCTCCAATACAGTCAGGATACCCACTGCACGAACAAGCGCGGAATCCCCTTTTTCACCATCACCGCCTCCATGAAATTCTAGTCCACTCTGTCATATGCCTTCTCTGTTTCCAGCAACAGCAAACAATAATCGGCTTGAAGCTCCTGTGTGCGCTCACTTGCCATTAACATCATCACCACGTTCTCTAGAGTTGCCTCCCCTTCACAAATCCGCACTGGGTCGAGCTCACAATTGACTGCATGATTGGCGCCAGCGTCTTAGCGACAATCTTGTAGAGAGAATTCAGCATGGAGATTGGCCTCCAACTGCGAACCAGAGTGGGGTCTGCCAAGCCTTCTTTGGGAAGCAAGGCTATCATCCCCTCTGTGTATCTCGCTTCCTATGCTCCATCGTCAAGTCTTGCGCACACTGGGTCCATTCCCTGTGAATAGCCGCCCCCAGCCAATGCCACGAATTCGCGAAGAAAGCCATTGGGATCCCATCTAAGCCCGGCGCTTTATCTCCCCGTCGCAGCTCACGCATCGCCACGCGCATCTCCTCCTCAGTAAATGGTAGAACCAATCTCTTCTGCATTTTCGGGGTGACACAGGGGCCAACAGCCGCTAATACCACCTCACCGCTTGTCTGCGTGCTACCGACCAAGGTTTTGCTGAAAACAACCTCCTGAAGTACTCCATGCCCACCTCCTTCATCCCTTGCGGATCATCATGCAGTCGGCCCTCTTCATCCTGGAAACCCATCACCGGCTTACTCCTCAATGTAGGCTTAATGGCTCGGTAGAATTTAGCATTCAACCTCTTCTCGTTGGAGTACCAGCGTTGCATTCGAAGCCTCATGCAATCCCGAACCTTCAGATCTTCCAAGCCTTCCAAGTGTTTCTTCACCACCTCCTTGCGGGCTACCAACCACTCGTTGTTTGGGTACCTGCACAAGAGTCTGTCGCACGCTGCCAAACTGCCACGGACAGCTCTGACTTTCTGAAGGGCAGACTAGTGTTTGGCCTTCTGACCTACTCGGCACCAGTGGGACACCTCTTGCAGGAACTCATGAAGGGGCCAGTCAGGGTTCATGGCTCTCCGAGATTGCCAGATGTGTTCTAATTGGCCCCGTACCTCTGGATCATTCACATACCGAGACGTGATCGCAACCGGACGTGTGTCAAAGTCTGGTTTCGCCAGAATCTTGATGAATAACGACACCGATGCATGGTCCGACAAAGTGAACCCTTCCCACCTCTGCATCCACCCACATTTCTCAAGCACCCATGCCGATCCATAGATCATGTCCAAACGCCTGTGGAGAACCCCACCTCCCTGTGCAACACCAGACCTGGTGAATCGCGGGATGTGAGCTCGAAAAGACGGGGCTCTGAACAGATCTTGCACACCCATCGCCACCTGGAGAGTCCTCCATGCAAGCTGTTCCGCTTGCCATGTTGCCGACCCTGCGTACCATGCAAATCCACTTGGTGTATTTGTGTCTAGCTCCGATTCAATCATGTTGAAGTCCCCAAGAAGAATCCACTCATCCACATGACCAGGCAAGGCCCCTTGTACAGTACACCAGAAGAGTCCACATTGCCCATCCTCATTCAGTGCATACACATTGAGTATCCCAACTCGTGTGTGTTGCAATTGCAGGACCAGAAACTGGGCTCTGCCACGTACTATAATCCCGTGCCTCTATATCAAACCTGCCCACCAACTACTGACACAAAGCAACGTGCCCCCTATTCTACCAACCATTGGATTCCACATTCTTGTGTACCCGGCAGGATCCAACAGCCCTCTCCCATCATTGAGGCCAATATATGATGTTCCTGGAACGCCGCCCATCCACCTTTGCTGATTGACTGCCGATCTCTACCATACACAACCCAAGACGCTCCCGCCTGCGTTGCCCATACGTGTTAGCATTCGCAATCCCCCGAACATTCCACGTCAACATATGGAGATCAGACATGCAGACTAAGGAGAAGCTGGGTCAGGGATCTGACCTGATTCCTGCACCCACTATAGAGACTCCGGTAACTTTATGGTGTGCACATCCCACAAGCTCTGCTACCACAAAGTCCTGCTCCAGTGGCTTTCCGTCTGGTTTAATACACAAAGTGCCCGCCTGTACTTGCAATGCACTCTCCAAGAAGGGACCAACTGGGGTGTCAACGGGCGATTGCTGCACACAAGTGCCAGCAAGGGTCCTGAAGTTCCACCAGGCAACTTCATCACCAACAGCTCTTTCTCATCCCACTTCCAGCGCCACAAATACAATCTGCATGGTTTTGCAGGCCATGCTGGGCCCATGGCTGTTCCTCCTGGTCTCTTAACTCTCATTCCTCCGGCGTGAGATGATTCAAAATGACATGCACTTGGCCCGGGTGAGCTTCCGCCCCTGTTGAACCCATCTTCTCTGTCCCACATGGAGCATCCATCGGAGATCCTTGAGTGGAAGACCCCAGCCGTCGATTCTGCATGCCATGTGCTTGCTTTTCACCAAACGGGGCTGCCATAGTGGCCTTGCCAGGCATGTGGGCCCTCGTGCTTAATTTGGTCTTTACCCCCTTCACTGGTAATTCGTCCATCTTCTTCTTTTTTGGCATGCTCCGACACCTTCGTGGTTTCGTTGACTATTCCACACCCTTATCCCCTTGAACCGCAGTTTCCCCTGCTTCCTCTTCTGCATGCTGGAGGGCACCAAAGCGGCCTCCCACTGTAGTCAGCACTGGACGTGCCGGAGTCTCCTGATTCACCACTCGTGCACTCTGCTTCTTCTGCATAGGGGTCCAATCTCCTCCCTCTTTGTTCTTCTCCTCAAGTATGTTCCCCTTTCCCCATGCCTATCTCTTCTTCTTGGTAGCAAGAATTGGGCACGAGGCAATAACGTGACCATTCACCTTGCAAAATTTGCACGCGAGCCGTCCTCCTCGCAAGGTTACTTTTACATCTGCACCACGTATTCGGACCTCCTTTGGCACATCCTCTACCGTCGTGCCCTGAAGCTTCAACATGACTGGGCCCTTCACTCCAAGCACTGTCTCCACAAAGCCATACTCATACGCCCCCAGCGCTTGAGCAAGGCACCGCATCAGTGGTTCAGATCGGCAGCAAAAAGTAGGAATGTCCCACAGCTTGACCTCCAGATCATCTTCTCTTGCAAGGTACGACTCCTCCTATGGGCAACACTCCGGGATCCACTTAAGGATTCGGGCCCAGTACGGGTCAATACGCAATGAGCGTTTTGCCAAAAAGGACTCCATGCAGGATGCATCACTGAGTTCCCCTTTGAAACATCCACGCCCCAAGTTTCGCATGGCAACAACTAAGCACTGCAAGCTAGGATCTCCCAAGGACACATTAAATCCAGTCTTTGATCTCCGAAGTAGGCGGGATCTTTCCTCCAAAGATCACAGTAAACATGGTTCCACGGGATTCCATTTGTTGTCGTTCTACCTCCACTGCAGAGATCTCCTCCGGTGTTAAGTCCAAGACCATCCGATGGCCGACTTCCAATTCTTCCACATGGGACAGAGATGATCTGGCAGCCTCCTCAACTCTCGTCACGCCCGTCAGCATCAGCACTCTCACCTTCAAAGAATCAAGTAATGCCTCTTTCCCCTTCCATGCGTTCTTTGGCGATGCAGCTTCCACGGCTGATTTGTCCTTCAACGACACCACTGTCTCTACTTCCGCATGACCTCTGCGTCCTGAACTCATCCTCCATTCCTCCCCAGGAGCACCCACCTTCTCCCTTATGGAATCGGCTCCAGACTCTCTCCAGCTTCTTGATTTGCCACCTGCTTCCCCGCACGACTACCCAGCTCGTGTCCTGTCTCTGTAGGGCTCCCATTTGTCTCCTGGCCCTTCCTACTGTTCTCTGGTGACACCTCCACCCTTCGCGTACCCGTCCCTTCTTCATCTCCGTCGCGTGCACCCCACACGTCCCGCACAATCTTGCTCAGCCCTTTCACTTCCAAGCTCACCGAAACACCCTCACCATCTACACGCATGCTCACACTCACCCATTGTGCCTTGGCTTGGAACTGCTGCCCGCTACTTCCCTCTCTCTCGCTAGAGCTCGCCGGTACCACCTGCTCTCTCGGCCTTGACAGTGGCTGCACACTCGCCGTTGCAAACTCTTCAAGCACTAGTCTAAGCTCCATGTTCCGTTCACCACCCTCAACCACCATGCTTCTCGGAGACCCAATCGACACCCGTGTCGAAGTCTCCTCTATTTCCTTCAGCAATTCTTCCCATGCTGTATCATCTGCCACAATGCCCTACTCCTGACCACGCGCCTTCCACTCTCGTTCCGCATCCTCGGGAGCCTCCGTAATACTCCAAAAACTCTCGATGGCAAAGGTGGTGTACCTTCACCCATCCACAGCAGCTCGAAATCACCATCAGTCCAATCCCGCAAAACAAAGTCCGCTTGCCCCCACCCAAATCGGTTCTTACATAGCTCCTCAAGCATCTCCTGCAAATTGTCTTCCCCGCACCCCGGGACCATCAACAGCTTCCATCCTCCCAATTCCCCTTGCATGAGCACCCTCGATTGGCTCTGTTCATCCATCCACATCAGCCACACCGTCTGTTCTTGTGCCTCGGCCTTATGCTTCCCCCCATAGACCCTTCAAACATGTCTTCACTCTGAGCCTGCGCACTTGCTTCAAGTTCTTGTGGGGGAGACTGCAACACCGGTTGCACTTTCACCCGATTCAAGTCGACATCCTACTTCAGAATGTCCCTTCAACAAGTCCCTTTGCACGCATAGCCAACGCTACCGCTTGGTTTGACAACAAGTCTGCACGCTTGTTTTGTTCCCTTGGTACATAGTCGATCTCCACTTCTTGGAACAAACCCAGCAACACACACACTCGCTCATGTAACACCTGTAAGCCCTTTGTCCTCACATTCACCTCTCCCTTCACCTGCTGCACCATCAGCTTCGATTCTCCTCTCACCTTCAACTTCTTCACCCCTTCCTCGCAAGCCATCAACAATCCAATTGTTAATGCCCAATACTCCGCCTGGTTATTCATTGCACGCTTCAATCCTTGAATTGTCTCCTTAATCACGCCTCCTCCTTCTCGACTTAGAGTTGCGCTTGCCCCTGTTACCCCCTTCGAATTCTCCTTGGCCGCTCCATCTGTATGTAACACATACCACTCACTCTTGTCACCACTCTTGCAGCTCCGCTTCCTCCAGCACCCCCCCAGATTCCTTGGTCGAACCACCTCGAGATCACCGAAGACTTCACATTTCTCTGCAGGCCCTGCTGAATGGAGTCTCCTCATCGAAACACCAAACCCTCTTTGCGCAACATGATGCCCTACACCCAATTCCCCTGCTACCTCGTTACACTCTGTCCTGCACCCTGTTCACTCTGCTTGACCCCCTATTTCACCTCATGAAAACAGAGTCCTAATTCCCAATGAAGAACCCTAACTGCCCTACTATGCCCTAACAGCCCTGCTCTACCCTAATTTCCCATGTCTATGCAATCCGACAAATCCGCCTCTCGCCGCAAGTTCTCCACAAATCTAAGTTGGGGATCGCTGCCCATCTGCAATTCCTTCTACACTCCCCCTCAATCTGCCTTCAATTTCAAGAACCAAGAATCTGTGAACCTGCACAAACCCTAAACCTCTCCCGAGCGCCGCCCCCTACACACACCTCCAATCTTCTGGTAAACCCTGTCAATCCTGCCTGTGGACTCCACGGCTCCCTTCCCAGAGCCCTCCTAGTCCTACCCACCTACTTAATCTACCGAAGAGACTCCTACTGTGCTAGAATCTAGCTAACCTTCACCAAAACACTAAAAAACATCTAGAAAATGCATGGCGCCTGGAGGGCGCCACACAACACACATCCTAGAAGAATCCTACATGCTCCAAATGCCCAAATCCAAGAACTTGCAAAAACTACCGCACTCAAATCCGCAATGCAATTGTGTTGATGCCGCTGCAATCATGTTGATATGCTGGAATTTGTGTATCTTATTCAATAGTGTAGTAGTGTACATCAGAGGATTCCTTTTGCGAATAAAAAGAGGACTAACTTTTGGAATGTTATAAGTACATCAAAACATCCCAAGGGATTTCATATAAACCTACACTTATTCCCATCCCCTAAGACTCAAACATCGTTAAGTGTTCGAAGAAGAAAATAATTAATTCAGACCTTTACGGGTCTAGTTTCTCGCTTGGATAGTGTCTCGAGTTTCAATTTCCAAACCATAGCTCACAAAGCACACACCAAAAGAAAAGTAAACAAAAACAAACAACAACCTAACCATTCTTCAGCAGATGTCCAAAGTAGTCCCATAACAACCACTATAGCATACAACATACACATCCATCAAGATCAGCAGTCAAATGCCCAAGAATATGCCCAACACGCCTCAGAATGACCACTTATTGTAGACACACAAAGCCTCTTAGTAAACAAGAACCATGTTTGCAGTTGAGAAGATACCCATTGAACCTTAGAGTAATCCCCCACAAACTCTATAGCAAATGCCTATCAAAGAGGAATGACACCTACCAGAATAACCATACTCGAATGTGTGTTAGGCTCAACGCAGACCCTGACAGCCATAAATGGTGGCTCCTTACCACCTCAAACATGGAGCCACACTTCCACTAGTAGCTCAAATCCAGGAAGTCAACTCAAACAAATGCCACTGCTGCAAATAGCGAAAGGCCATGAAGTACTAGACACCACTGCCTAAACCAACAAAATGTATAACTTCTTATAGGCAAACCAACCAAACACTCAACTAGCCATAAGCCACTCGAGATCTTCAGTCCTCTAACCTTTCAGCATAGGCCCAAAGGTGGTGCCTAACCCAAGCAATGAGCAATCAAATGCATGTGCTGTTACCACAAAGTCGCAACTTTGCCCATTCATTGCAAATACCTCAAGAAACAACCGTTGTCGCAAGGAACACGATCATCAACATACACACATGCAAATGCCTGAACCAACAAACTGCATAACTTCTTCTAAGCAAACCAACCAAACACCCAACTAGCCACAAGCCACTTGGGGTCTTCAGTCCTTTGACCTTTTAGCACAGGCCCATAGGCGGTGCCTAACCCAAGTAACGAGCCAATCAAGTGCATATGTTGTTATCACGAAGTTGCCACACAACTTTGCCCATTCATTGCAAATGCCACAAGAAACAACCACCACCGCAAGAAACAATCGTTGTCGCAAGGAACACGACCATCAACATAAACAACCACCGTCGCAAAGAACAAACGTGCACAACACAACCATCAACATACACCTCAACTCACCATGAAGCTTCCTTAACAAAATCATTGACCATTGCCCTCACACGCAAGACTAGAACAAGAGCAAACGTCACCAAATCACCATGTCTAGCCAAAAGGACCACCACTGAACCCTGGCAATACTCACTAATAGCTATGGCTGATGAGACCACGTTGAAATCCACATCATCATATATACCATTGCAGTCTGGTGCTTTGCCTAGACTTTGTTTGGACGTGGCAACAAGAGAGTCAACAATATCACTTTCAAACAAGATATAACTAACTTGATTTTGTAGCTCATACATGACAATCCAAACTTTCCATGCATAATAACACTATGTTCCAAACCTACAGCAACAGCAGCTACTCACATGACTTCATCAAAGTTGCCACACGGTTTTGCCCTTTCTCGACAAATGCAACAAAACCTAGAATTGCACACATGTCATTCGAAACTTCAAATCTCTGCTTCAAAATTTAAGGAGAGGCATAAGAGGTACCCATCTCCTCAATTTCATAAAAAAAAACCAAGTCAAACCTGAGTGAGACCTAGAATTGTACACATATCATCAGAAACTCCAAATCTCTACTCCAAAATTTAAGGAGAGCATAAGAGACCACATCCTCACTACCCATCTTCTCAATTTCATCAAAAAAAACTGAGCAATCAAGACACATGCATCAAATCCTAATCTCACTACACAATCAAAAATCCCCATCAAAATGTGAAATTGGAGCTTTAAAATTCTGGAGTAGCATTTAAAAATTGCTCCCTATCCTCAAGTCCGAGTAATTTCAAGCGATTAAAACGTTCCAAAGCTCAAACCCTTGCGGGCTTGAAAACATTAAAAAAATTCCTTTGAATCGAGTCAAAGGAGACATAAAGGACAACCCATGAATGACACAAACCTTCCACATCCCTGACCACCAAGGTGCTAGGGCTAGGGTTAACTACATGGGACATGTGTTAAAGGGCTAAAAATTTTATAATAAATTTTTTCTTATTCCCATTCTAATCTGAGTGTCCGAACGATTGTATTGAAAGATGTCACTTGTTTTTATCTACGGGGCTTTTAACACGTATACAAACGAACCCTTTGCTTAGTCTATATACACCTATTCTCTTATTCAACCTACTTCCCCATCTACTCCTATTTCAATGATAAGTACTCAAGTGATTAGACCTTTATTAGTCTCTGCATACGCTAGGATATTGTCTCACCTTCACACCCCATGTCTTCACTCATACAACTCTCACCAACCCACTCTCTCAGCTTTGCAACATTCCAGCTAGTAGCCTCCTAGGCAAGTTCCATTGCACTTTGACTCTATTGCTTCACTCTTAGTAAGGTATCCACAAGTGCTTCATAATGCTCCATTATGTCATGCTCATTCAAGTCACCTCTTTCCCACACCATTTCATGATGTGACGATATTGCTTAGACAAGTGCTGTCCAAAAGAAAGTTATCATGCATTGAATTGACCACCATTATTCTTGATTACGTGCACAATATATTGACCAATCGCACATCCTCATATGAAGTACCATTACACGAAGGACATACCTGAGGGCTTTCCACTACATCCAACGATAACCTGGGTGAAGCTCAACCACTTAGTGGGCTACTTTAATGTAGCAGTACAATAATAATGTTCGAATATTCTATGTAACATGTAACATTTGATGTGAAATGAGTAGTTGTTGAACAATGAATTAAGATTGAATCAAAGAAGAACATGTGGAAGGAGAGAGTTTTTTTTGATGTAGGGTTGCTAATAATACTTACCTCATATTGGACATGTATTCCCTAATGTGTTAATTATTGAAGTTTTAACCCATGGCCATGTGATTATTAAGTGATCATCTAGTATCAACAATGCATAAACAATTTTTTAAGACAACCCAATCATATGCCCAAATAAGCATAAGACTTAAGTCCTATTCTAAATCCTTAGTGATTATCTTCGAACCTAAAGGATAACCTGAGTAGACTTTAGGATTTTGTCTTAGAACCCCTATCATACTCATACCCTAATCTCATTAAGGAAACATGCCTTGCACATATTCTCATAACAAAGCTAAGGCATTATGATTTATCCTTAAGTAATCACCTTCATATAAGAGTACAACCCTTTAAGGTGACAAGAAAAACCTTGACCCACAACTAACCCTTAAGGTTTGTGAAGCCAAACTATACCTTAGTTTTAAGATTAATACTTAGTGTTAACATGAGTGTTGTGCTAAGCAACCTAAGGCTAGGTTTGGAGAATCCTAAACATACATACACGTGAGTGCCTCACGAAAGGACTTTGCTAATGAATTTAAGTTATTCACACACTCCTAAGAAAACACCCCTAGCCAAGTGTGCTTGTTAGCACACTCAATTATGAAACCTAACCTCACTTGAGTAGATGTCTAAGGCTTAACACCCTAATGCAAGCACAAACACATCTGTTTATTAGAATATCTAACCCCTTGGCATTAAACTTGTGACACAACTTTAAAGGGCATGTCTTGGGCATTATATAGCATGCCAATTAGCCTAGTGTCACATGTTTATATGACACCATTTTTCAAGATGTAAGTTATCTCACCATAACCTCTCCGATTGAAGAGTTACACATGATGCCATGAACGTGGTTCACAAATGTTAACTCTAAAATTTCTTTGTGAACTTTCAAGAACCTAGCTATTTAACTAGAGAAATGTGTACTCCGACAAGACCTCTTAGGTGTGTGATTGGGTCCAATTGAATAAATAGTTTGTTATTTTTTGGATGCATCATACTTGGGCATAGCAATGTGGATTTGCCAACGCTAAGGGTAGGCTTACACTTAGAGTGTGACATACCCTTAAGTGTTGAAAGTTAAGGCAATATAAAGAATGTGCTTTAATAACATAAGTCTCAACCATGCTTTACCCACATCTATTCTACTTAATATATGTGACAAAGGTCCCCTCTTCCTCCCCCCCCCTATAAAGTGGGTTGGCACATAATAATAGAATAATATTTAATGAGTTTAGCCTAAAACTCATTGACCCCTAAACCCTACCTCAAGGGGTTTAGGCCATGCTATGGCAACCCAAGCCATATCCAACACAATGAGGAACATAACTGGAACACGAAAAACAAACAAAGAATTTCTAAATAGAAATGCTAATTTCACTTAAAGTTATCTATAAATACCTAATTAAACCTAATTGGACCATTAAAAAATACCCAAGTGCAATAAGCGAGCATGTTTACTTTATATCTAGAGTTTGTTAACATAGTTTGGTAAGTAACAACCCATGTTCAAATTAAAGAGCAGTCATAATAAAAATTATGACACCAAGCCTAACCAATGTAGTAGAAGAAATGTCACGTCACCATGGTATATCAAAGTTTGTTATAAAGGAGAGATTTAATTATTTCATTGAGACTTTTTCACTTTGTATATTTAAAATAGCTCAATTCATTGTGTGTTTAGAAGGTCTAACTAGAGAAAAGTTCTTGGATGTATATGATGTTGACGTGCATACAACATGGGCATCAATGAGAGATCTAGGCACACACCTCTTTATGTCAAGGGATTTGTATAAGAAAGCATCTAATATTATTTAAAATATAAAATATAAAATGTTAGAGTGCTTAATATACTAAGATAGAAAGCGCAACTAGAAAGCTTAAACTAAATAATCTAGTTGAGTTTGTGTGGAGATGAATTTTCATGAATTACTTAACTCTATTTACAATGCAACAATATCCATGAAATATGGCAACTTGGAACAGATGTTCAAGGCACTCAAGGCTTGTCTTAGGCACGAGGTAAGCAAGGAGGGCAAAAACTATGATTGTGAAAGGAAGGTCAAGCATGTCAAGTTTGTTCACAACATGAGGTGTATATAGTAATAGAGAGTAACATGGGTGCAAGTCCTCAAGCACAGAGCCCATCTAAGCCTATAGATGGAAGGAGATCATATTCCCAAGGAAGGAGATCGTATTCACATGGCAAAAGAGAGGATATCATCTGCTTTGATTGTCCACAACATGGTCATATGAAGAGAGACTATCTAGGTGGGAGTAGGATCATTCTCAACAAAGTCTAGGTGTGAAAACCATCTTTAGCCAGGTGACAAGGATATGTGGAGAAGGGATTGGATTGGAGCATGTGACAACAACCATTATAGTGCAAAGTTGGGACCAAAGGAATGTGCACGACTAGATTCTCTCATGGAGAAAATGGACATAGGGCCACTATCAATTGACCAAAAAGAGCAACTTCACATGGTGCTAGCAAAGAGGACGAGAATGTTTAGCTTTGAGTAAAAGATCTAGGTAGGTCTGCTCTCTTTTAGCATATTATTGAGACAAGGGGTGCAAAGCTGGTTAAGCACTATGCATACAAAGAGTCTCTAAAGCAATAGAAGTCACCACTAGTGAAATCAAGAATTGATGTTAAGGTCATTTCACTATCAATATTCTTATGGGCAAACCCAATAGTTCTTGTGGAGAAGACGAATGGTAGGACATAATTTTAATCAATTAGGACACTTAATGAGGTTACCAAACACGATGTGTACCCCTTCCCCTGCATTGACACCTTGGACATGCTTGTCAAAGCTAATGTGTTTCTCATCCTTAAATCTTACCTCAAGGTTTTGGTAGGTACCATTGTGTGAGCAAGATAAAGAAAAGAAGGCCTTTATGTGCAAACAAGGCTTGTTTTAATACGAGGTTATGCCCTTTGGACTTTGCAATGCGAGCGCGACATTTTAGCAACTCATGGATCGTGTTAACTTATGTTGGGAGTGTGCTCTTGTATATAGAAATGTTGTCAATGCATACTTGCACACCTTCTAGGACCACATGCTTGATCTTGATAGAGTACTTGAGAAGATATTAATGGTGTTTCTCATAATCTCAAAAACTCTAAGCAATGTAGACCTTTTCTCAAGAAGCATGTTAAAGCATTTTTGGGGATAGTTGGATATTACATGTGGTTCACACAAGTTTGTGGATATAACTATGCATTGACTTGGTTACTTAGTTTTTATTGGACAAACAAGCAACACTTTGCCTTTGAAGATCTCAAGATGGCCTTTTTTTGCACCCATTTTCATATATTCAAATTTCAACAAGCTATTTAAGCTCTAGTGTGATGCGAGTGGACCACTATATCAAAAATACTTAGTCATGAGTCCAATGAAGGAGATCATGTAATGGTTGGGTATTACCAAGTGGTTAGATAAGGCAAAACACAACTATTCCATCTCTAAGCTTAAGTGTCTAGTAGTGGTGTAGGGTATTAAACATTTTAGGTCATATGTCCATGGCAGCAAGTTCAAGGTGTAAACAAACCATCAAACACTGTGAGCACTAAAGACGGCTACTAACATGGCAAGGTGATGGACAATTTTCCTTGAAGGGTACAATTATGTCATCACTTATGAGAGGAACAATACCAATTCCAATGCAGATGGACTCTTGCAAGTCTTCGACCCTATTGACCATAACCATCCTAAGAGGCGATAGTTACATGAAATCAATTTAAATTATATGTATATGTAAATTAAGCATCACCTTGTAGTTAATATACATGCATGTATATATTAAAGCTTACTTTCATGCATGAGAGGGGGAGGGTGCCTGAAAGCATGCACACATATGTTGTTGCCTAATTCATGTGAGTGTGTATGTATAGAAATGAATTCCAAAGAATATACTTACATGCTTAAATCCAAAT
>PUQB01000317.1:0-53524 GCA_003024785.1 Selaginella tamariscina | reverse complement strand
CTTCCTTACTTTCCTCTCGGTAAGGATTTCCCTTTCACAGCCTTTCCTTCCATGCTTAACGGACCTTCCTACCCTTATTCTCTACAGTAGGATCCTATGCTCCTAATATTTTACCTTTAACACTGCCCCCTCCTTATTTGTTGTTGTGTCCTCACGGCAACTATCCTATTCCTTCCTTTGGATGTTATCTTCATGGTACTATGGATTCTTCCTTTATACTTCCAAAGTTTGTTCTTCACTTTCCTAAGTTCTTGGTTGAAGTTGATACCTTAAGTTGCAGCACTTTTTCCTGCATCTTGTTCCTTAGGATCAGGCATTTGCTTTTTTCCTGTTCCTGAATAGTTTTTCCTTCTTTGCTTTCCTTTCTGTGTTTATATTCACTTGCTTTAAAGGATCTGTGGTATACACATATATACTCAAGGTTGTTCCTGCAAATCAATCTTATACAGGATTGCCTTATAAAACTTTTCTGTAATTCAGGTATGTCGTTTTCCTTCTGCTGAACAGTTTTCTTTCCTTTCAGCACTACGTGAAGGTCAATATGTTAAGACCTTCAATTAGGATATGTTTTCAGGATTTCTACTTCTTCCTGATATCTAGCCCATTAAACCAATCATTCCTTTAAAACAAGAGGTCGGATTTCCTTTTTAACATACCTTTTAGTATGATTATAGATTATTGGTTTTCCTTCTCCTTCTTTACCATCATCTTTCCTGTTCTTCCATTCTGAATAACCTTATCAGACTTAATCCATAGTCTGGCTAAGAACATAGTATAAACAGTATCCTTTTCTTCTTTTTGTAGGACAAGCAAGGATATCCTATATTTGAATCCTTTTACTGTGATAGTGACTCCTCTCATTATGTTATGACCTTACACTTTGTTGATCAGCCATTTTAAGGTTAAATGGAGCAGGTTGGATTGGTCCTAAACCCATCCTTTTACATTCACCTTTTCAATAAAATTCACACCTGAACCTCCATCTATTAACATCTCTTTAACTTTTCCTTCCCACATATACTGTGATGCAAGGAACTTGTCCATCATAATCACCTTCATACAGTACTTCCTTATCCATTTTACAAACTGTATATCCTTCACTCGAAGGTGATGTTTGCTGAACTAAACTTAATGCATTTAATATCTGGTTTCTTATGTAAGGAGCTACCTTTATCAACTGTCCAAGCGTAATCTTTATCTCCTGATTATAGCTTGGTGATACATGGAGTCCATTGTTTTATCATGTAATGGTAATAAAAAACTTTGTTCACCTTTACATATCACCTTTGTCTGTACCTTCTGATTCGTTATCAGTCTGACCTTTCTGGTCAGATCCTGCTCCTTGTTTACATTTTCCTGTAACAAGCTCTCCTTCTTGTTAGGAATAGTAACTACCTCTCCTTCTCCATAACAGAGGATTCCTTCTTCTTCTCTTGAAGAGCTATAACTGCCCTTGCAACGGGTGGATACTCATCCTTTTCCTCCTCTATTTGAATAAGCCGTGTTGTAGGCTACATTAGTCATTCTGGTGGAAGTAGGAGGTTGTACATTCCGCCTAGGACATTCCCTAGAGATATGTCCTGTTTCACCACATGTATACAAACCTGGGAAGGAAAATTCCTACCCGTCCTTGTCTATTCATTGACCTGATTATATTGCTCATTTCTGCCTCTTTGACCTTGATAAGGTTGCTTCTCCTCTATATTGTTTATCATTTCTTTCTGTATAGGATCTATCTTCTGTCGTCCATTATATGGACCATTTTTCTCTCCATAATACCTTCCTCATTTTCGTAAGGATCATTCCTTCTTCATAATATCCACTGTTCCTATTCTGATAAGGAACTTCATTCCTTCTCATACATATTGTTCCTGTTCTCATAAGGAATGCATTATCATTCCTATCATTCCCACGATTCCTGTTAGGTGGGAACCTTCTAGGAGGTGGACGTTCATCCATTCTCCTTTCTCTCTCTATACCAGCCACATTCTGGTTCAGGAAATGTCTAGTTCGGGCTACATGTCCTTCCTTTCCGCATTTGGCATGTAGGCAATTGCAGCCTACATTCCTCCACCGTATGGCCAGGATTGTTACATTTAGTGCACCATACTTTCCTTTAACTCCTCTTAACTGTCATTCCTTTAAAGTTTTCATCATTTGAGCCAATGCTTTCTCATCTATAGGATATTTTCGAACTTTTACTACATCAGCTTCCTCTTCCTCTTCATCAGAGGATTCTTCCTTTCTTCCATATACTTTCACTTTCCTTCTGCAATCTTTTCTATCTGCCTTCTCTTCTTCTCATATATTTTTAATTGATTAATGAGATCCTCTCTATCCTTTTCATTGATAGTAAGTGCTAGATCTCTATATGGTTTTAGCAACCCTTGCTTATACCATTGCAATAAGGCATCCATCTTCACATATGCCTTACACTTTTTCTCATGTTTCTTAAAACGGTGTGTATATTCATCTATCTTTTCTGTTTTGCCTTGAAGGATAGTCCTTAACTTCTCTAAATGTTCCTCCGGCAATTCCTCCTTTCTGAAATATTCCTTAAATGCATCAGTAACCTTCTAATAATCCTCTCTGACTTCCTTTTCTAAATCATAATACCAGTCAGAGGCATTTCCTTTCAATGTATGTGGAAATATAAGCAGCCTTTCTGCATCCGTCACCTTATACAGTTTTACTACCTCTTCAAACTGTTGTAAGTGCCTTTTCGGATTTTCCTTCTTTCCTGCAGAGAATGTGGGATACATCACCGTACCCCCAAACATTCCCGGGAAAAGTGCCATATTTGTAATAATCCTTTGCTCTGGTGTATTTCCTCTTACACCTTCCTCCCTTCCTCTTCGGGAGTTCTCAGGAGATCCTTCTCCTTGCAATCTCGGTCTATGAACAGGCACTCCTTCCTCCTCTCACATCCTCTAAACCAGCTGTTTGATACTGCCTCCAATTCTCTGGATCAGCCTCAGATTTCTGTATTGTTTCTGCAATATCCTCTACTATCTTGCCAAGGATATTTTGACGTCTATTTTCGTCAGTTTCAGGTTGCTGTTGGGCAGCCACTCTATTGGCCTGCCTTTGGTTCCTTGATCAGCTAAGGCTGATCAGGACGATGGTTCCTCCACGGTTCCATTCATTCCTTCTCCTTTACACATCCGGCTCTACACCTTCCGAGCCTTTTTCAGAATGAGAATTCTATTTTTTAGCCTCTTTTCTCAATGAATGCTAACACTGCAATGGCAAAATCCCTCCGTGGTCGCCAATTGTTAAACAGGAAAAGGGCTCTCTGCCTCACCTTTTCCTATTTAACCTGTTTCCTTCACGCAGACAGGAAACCTTTCATACAACGTACACCCTTTCCTTCTCAACTCTCAATATATCTGTATATATATCAGACTTCTCCCAGTGCCACTATGACTGGTCTCCAAAGTCAAGGGCAAGAACGGATTTTGGCTATTGCCTTGTTAGATCCATTCATTGAGAGTAGACATACACACACACAAGATTCTCTAATATGCACCTTTCATTACTACATGAATACAAGAGAAAAAGTGTAGAGAACCTCTATCTCCTGCTGAATAACCCCTGGAGACCCCCTCTCCGTTGCCCTAACTTCCCTTAACTACCCTTCCTCTCGCCACGTCATCATTTTCCTTTTCCTTACCTTTTCCTCTTGGTAAGGATTTTTCTTTCACAGCCTTTCCTTCATGCTTACTACGAACCTTCCTACCCTTATTCTCTCTACAGTAGGATGTCCTATGCTCCTAATATTTTACCTTTAACAGTCATCACAAAGTACTATTCAAATATTAAGCTAATGCAAAAATACCCTTTAATATTGTAGGACAAAGAGCATGAATAAATCGAACTAATTCTAGTTGCATAGTTGGCCATTAATATATTAGTTGATTAGTTCTAATATATTAAAAATTGCTTATTAAGTTCGATTAACAAACCTAATACTAAAGCTTATCACAAACTCATTAAGCTATTTTCGTATTGTATGCAAATGTTAAAACTCCTACCAAATGTCCTTTCAAAATAATTAGTCAAATACATATTTAGATCTTTCAAACTAATTCATTATATCATTTGAGAGTTGCATTTCAAAACATGTGAAAAACTCTTAAAGTGCATGTCATTTTATTATCAATGATAATGAATAATTATATGAAAAAACGATTTAATAAGTTATAAACATGATCTAAAGAATCCAAAAACTTTTTAAATGAATTCTTAAATTTATAGTCAACAAAATGTAAAGTAAAAGATGTGTACATAAAGGACAAATGAAGACAACTCATCGTTAATAAGTGAGTTTACGTGTTAATAGCAGATGTGAGTATTCCACTAATAAGCTTATTATAAAATGTTGTACAAGGAAGAACCCTAATTATATATTCAGGTCTCCCATCATGCAACACGTGGGGCTAAAGGCTAGGTAGGTCAACACCATGTGTCATCATGACACTGTAAATACATACATGTGACTATTTTGCATTTTTCTTTAATATAAAATTTTATGGTAAACGTACTTTCAGAAGTATATATATAATTATTCACTTATTTATTTATATATGTCTTGCAATTCATATCGGGTGTCCAGTCCTCACTCCCCACACAGTGATGGCAAATAAAGATTCCATTTGGATCGACTTTCTGCTTTATACGATAAAGTCGCTTGTAATTTTCTCCATAGATGAAAACTTGTAATTTGGTTCATTGTAATCCGCCTCATTCATGTAGCTGCCTGATCCGGGTGTGATGTCTATAAGTAATTTGTTCAAGGTTGTCACCAAGCTCTTGAGTTCATTCTGCCCTCACAGTTGCATTCCAGGTAGTAAAAAGTACTAGTGCCATGTTGCCCTACGCCAAGCGGGATTCACTGCGTTATCCCGTGGTTCGGATACCTTCCCCCAGCAACAAGTGCACCCACGAGACCAGCTTGTGGTGTCTCCAGTATCTTGACAAGTGCCTGTGAAACACTTGCTGGGGAGCTCTCCAGAACATCCTTTGGAATAAGCCTTGATGCGAGTGCAGCCGGACTCCCACCTGTCCCCCTTATACGTTCCTCTGCTTCACAACTCGCCGATGCATTGCAAATGATCTGGTGGTACCATTCCTCAAAAGAGGCATAAGACACGATACCACCTTGGAGTTCGATCGCATTCTCCTTCATTTGCGACACGAAAGGTGTCAGGCTTTTCTTAGCGAAAGATTCATCACGGTTAGGAAGGATGATCCTATAGTGAGAGTGTAACCTTGAGGCTGAAAAAGGAAGTACCCTGACCATCCGTCGTCCGAGAGAGAAGGGTTCATCTTTGCAAACACTGTCAGCAACTGTTGTAAACCGGAGGCATTACTCGCAGTTGCAATGTAACCTGCGAAGATGAGGCTACTGAAAGCCGATGTGTTTTGTGCGTTGCTGAGAGAACCACGCCGAATGTTCCTCCTCCTCCACCGCAGAGTGCCCAGAAAAGATCCTTGTTCTGGCATTTGTTGGCCGTTCTTAACTTACCGTCCGCTGTCACAACTTTGTACTCAAGGATGTTGTCCGCTGCCAGACCGAAAGCCGGTGATATCGGGCTGTGTCCGCCGCCTTGTGGGTGTCCACCTGCAGCTCCAACAGAGGCACCCCCAGCTCCTACTATTACCACTCCATGTTTGGTGGCCTCCCGGTAGAGTGGCTCCCATTGTACACCAGCTCCCACGGTCACAGCGGAAGTGGCATCTATGTTCTCACACCCATCAGGTATGAACCCATCGTCAAACTCTATGTCTCTTAAGTGGTGCAGCCAGATACTGAGTGCTCCCTTTGCAGTGCTCCTCCCAGTGTAATCATGACCTTCGAAATCAAGACTTTCGGTATTGGTTTGAGACTTAAGATGTACTAACCTGTGTTTCTTATGACAAGGCGGAGGTTGTGACGGCTTGCAAATTTGACAGCCAGTTGAACGTGGGAAGCCTCGGTAACATTGACGCGTAAGAAGGAACAGAACCTTGGTAACAAGGTGAGCTTCTGTTTCCTCTTATGAAGCAGCCATGAATGGTATTGTTCTCGATTACCTCCCATTCCCAATTGCTTTCCATCATTGCACCTGGTTGATCCGCTCTCCAGAATGAGTTGGACCAACTATCCATAGCCGTCTTGCATGCTTTCTGGTCATAGTGGGGATCGTGGCAGGGCCATGCCGGTGGTATCACCGCAATTAGTTGTCCGTGAAAGAAGTATTGAAGTCGTTCCAAGCTTGTATATCTGGCCAGCATTTGTCACCTGGTAAGCAACGACATTGAGGATGCTTGGCATGAACACCAGCAAGGAGGAGTAGAAAGACAAAGAATGTTAGCTCCATATTGGGACTTTACCTGAGTGAAAGAGGGTTTTTGTAGCTGCAAGTCAACTCTTCGTTGAGAAAATACTACCTATCAACCGGAAACACGTGTGTTTGACTTAAGTTTTTGTGTTTGACAAGTTTACACAGACTTGTTATATTTATTTGCTGACCAATAAATTAGATTAAATTATGAATTGCTTTTAATATGTGCACGTTTTTCATATTTATTGAATATGAAATTTTTATTCCTTAAAATTCATGACATGTCCTTTCTCTATTTCACTGCCATGTGGCAGATTAGCCTGTCGATTTGGTCATATCTCACCAGCGAAGGGAGATGCGAATCTGACGTTGTTTTGCAACTCTACATATAAAACACAGATACTTTCTTAAACCAAATATGTTATGCTACTAACATGCACATATGAGTTCCGTATTTTGGCATGCAACATGCGGTAGGATGAAAAAATTTTAATTAACCAATTCTACAAACGTTATGTAACGATGTCAAGACCTCTTTTTAAATTCCATGAAGACCCAATAATTCTCTTCGAGACTACCAATTATGCCATATGGTGCTTATTTGAACATTATTTAGAATGGTTTTAACAATCTTTTGAGAGAATATACTTATGCAATAGCAATAGCTTCACCCCTGGTAGCACTAATGGAAAATCATGGACATGCTTCAACCCCAACTCAAGGACTAGTCCCCATGGAGTGTGAGGTAACTTAAGCTTAATGTCAAGGTCCCCTGACCCAAGCTGAAAAGTAACACTGTAAGGTTAATGGTTGTTCTTTATTGTGATGGTTCTAGTTATATTATAATTAACTTCCTAAACAAGCCAAGGTGCACAATCAACCATGTTCACTTTGCGAATCCTCAACCCATCATGATCAATCATGTTTACCTTGAGAGTCCCAAGCCTTTGAGCCAAAACAATAATTTCAAAGTTTTTAACAAGTTGGATAAGGAGTTAAATAAGTAAGTCCAACAAAAATAAAGCCGTTTAGTTGGACAATCCCAACATGAAGAGTCTTTGCAAATAATTGGCTTCATTCCCATTTTGAGTTAGTAAGTCATTTACAACACAAGTTGAGCTTTGCATGGCTAGACATCATAAGATCGTAGAATCAACTCTGTTGTACTTTGGAGCTAATGCTTATTTCATGGATCGCACCTTTGCACGTTAACATTTTATTTTCCTAAAGAAGCTCTTGTACCAAGTTCTTGTGTGTGTTGTGGTTCCTGGCATGTGGCATCAAGTGTTGTTATTGAGGAGCTTGAGCCTATCTAGGTGACTTTAAGAGATACTTTTTGCATAATCTCTTTCAACATGATTAGCATTCTCGAGTATCTAGTTATCCTTGATACACCATAGTTTAAAATGCACAATTCGATCATCAATTGGCGCAAGTGGTGTTTCAGTTTACCAAAGGAAGTAAAAGTTTCAAACTTTCCAAACTCAACTTTGGAGTTCTTATGAGTTTGCATGATCTCATTGAATAAATTCATCTAAGAAGGTAAACACGATCCTTCATCATTTTTATTGTAGCCATCACCTCAGCACTCGAGTCCAGCTCAAGTAAGTTTCTAGTCTTAAGTACAACGAGTTTGTTGATGTTTTCAATAAGGTCAAGGCTAGTAAGCTCTCGGAACACTTGTCATAAATTGGCCCATTAACTTGGTGGATGGTGCTCAACCCCCTTGGGATTCAGTTTACGAGCTTTCTTCAACAGAACTTGAGGTTTTACGGGAATATATTGAGGAAAACCTTTCCACCGAATTCATCTAACACTCAAAGTCTCTAGCCAGTGCACTTATCTTTCTTCATTACGTTTGGTAGTGGATTATCATGGACTCAACAAAGTAATAGTATAAAATTGGTACCCATTACCACTGATATTGAGCATGTTAAAGGTCTTGCCAGGGCCAAGTACTTCACTAAGATTAGCCTTTGAGATGCATATAACTTAGTCAGGATCGCCCTAAGGGAACAAGTGAAAAATTGCATTTCGCACATAGTATAGACATTTTGAGTACACGATGATGCAATTTGTCTCACCAATGTACCGGTTGTTTTTTAACACATGCCAACACATCTTTTGTGAATTCTTGGACGTGTTTGTGATATTGTACCTTTATGACATCCTCATATATTACAAGACATTGGAGGAGCATAAGAAGCATATTCGGCAAGTATTGTAGAAATTGTGGGACCATGGCCTTTATATCAAGCTTGAAGAAGTGTAGTTTCGAACAAGAGCATTTGGAGTTCATGGGTACATCATCTCATTGGAAAGAGTTTCAATGGATCCTATTAAGGTGAGAACTATGTTGGATTGGCAGTTCCCACAGTTTGTACGGGATGTTTAGTGTTTTCTCAGCTTTGCTAACTTTTATTGTAAGTTCATCAAGGATTACTCCAAAATCATGCTATCATTCACCAAATTCACACGTAATCACAAGCCGTTCATGTGGACACAGAAGGCAAAATCTGCTTTCAACACCTTGAAGTAAGCTTTCACCTCTGCTTCAATATTAATTCACCCAAATCTTGACAGACCTTTTGTCATTGAGGTTGATGCATCAAACTTTGCATTGGGTAGCATTTTGTTCTAGGTCGATGAAGATAGTCAACTCCATCTGGTAGCATTTCATTTTCATAAGTTTCTTGCACTAGAGATTCAATTATTGTGGATTCATTTGAAAAATGGAGGGTATTAATCTACAATGACCATAAGAATCTCATGTACTTTTAGTCAGCACGAGTTTTGAGTTATCGACAGTTCAACTTTGTCATTATGTATTGACTATGTTTGCAATAGGTAAAGTAGATGCTCTATTTTGATGTTTCCTACTTGGCTCCTTGTTCTAGTGACCCAAATCAGCAACAGCATGTTCTTTTGAGATCAAATCAATTAAAGTTCGTGGTTACTGAGGTGTTGTAAGCTTTAGTGAATTTTAGTGTTCTAACATGGTTTGTGCAACATTACCAACAGATTTAGTTGCTCAAGACGTTCTGAGCCATATTGTTCCAAACTGAGGCTCGAGTTTAATTCTCAATATAATTGTGGCGATTACAATTGGTTTAAACTCCAAGATGAGTTGTTGCTCTATAACAATTTTATTTACTTTCTTGTCATCTTCGAGTATTATAGGATTGTCATGATAGTCATTTGCTGGACATTTTAGCATGCACGAGACATTCGAGTTGATTACTCGAGATTATTGGTGGCCCCAACTTCAAAAGTATGTAATAGACTTTACACGCATTTGCGATGTTTGTTGTTAGTCCAAGGCTCCTCGCCATAGTTCGTATGGGTTGCTTCAATCATTTCAATTCCAACTAGTCCTTAAACGTCAATCTCCATGGACTTCATCACTGACCTTCCTCAATCTAAGGGGTTTGATGTGGCTTTAATTGTGGTGGACCAATTCTCCAAGATAACTCATTTTTTCCTATGTACTAAGTCCATCACAAGTGAGGAGACAACATAACTAGTGCTTAAGAAGGTTTTTTGACTGCATGGTCTACTAGATGATATTGTCACAGATCGTGAACCTTAGTTTGTTGCCAAGTTCTAGAAGCGACTACTTAAGCAGAAAGTACATTAATCTCCATTGCTTGCTTTGTCTCTTGCCCATGGATGAATTGCCATAGACTTTGAAATGGAGAAAAAAAAGGACCATAATTGGGAGGTACATCACAATGCAAATATATAATATGACTTGCAATAAGATTTGTTGTAATTGTCTCGTTCCACACCTCGGCACTTGTAAACTAGAGCAACATTAAAACATGTGGTGCTTCCTTTTTATCACCCATTTTGGCTTAGAAAATCATTTGTGGCCCCAAGCAAATGTTTAGTTGTCTTCAATTGGTTTTTGGTCTCAAAACTGAGCAAAGCCATTAAGCATATGGTTTGAGATTCTTTGCCATGCATGCTATACGTTCCTTGCAAGGCCTGGCATATTCTCCTCATTTCAATAATGTAGCACTGCTACAATACCTTCTCTTGCTCTTCCAAGTACTCTCTTTACTCATGCATTTTATGTAGTCCAAACATTTGCACATGATCTATATCAAACTCTTTTGGATCTGGTGGTATAGCCCTTTTGTCGTAGTTTTAATTATGATTTTTACTTTACTTTGGAGTTAATTATTGTTCCTACCGAACTGACAAGCTGTAGATGTAGTAGGAAACAAACTTACTTAGTGCACTTGGGTATTTAGTGATGGTTTGGTCGGGTGTCATTAGGTATTTGCATAAAACTCTAAGCAAAGCTAGACTTATTTTTTAGAAAACTCTTACCCTAATTCTTTATGTCCCGTTAGGTTTCTGGTTAGTTTCGGTGAGTTTGACATGTCGGATATGGATATAAACACCCCTAGGGTTGACCTAACCCCACGCACTAAACCCCTTGGGTTAGGGTTTAGAGGTCAATGGGTACTCACCAAGTATATTCCTATTAGGAATGAGATTCTGTGCTAACCCACTTTACAAAACAAGAAAATAAGAGGGGGAGACGAGGGAGACGAGGGAGACGAGGGCTATGTCACATGTATTAAGTAGTACATGTAGTGAGATTCCTAAGTTCATGACTAAGCTCGTTATTTTTCTACTGGTGCAAGCTCTAACTTGTGTTGTCAACTCATAACCCTTTGTTGTGCTGCCTCAACTTCCAGATAATAGGGGTATGTCCTACCTTTAGAGTATCTTACCCTTAATGTTGGCGAATCCGTGCCTAGAAGGTCTTGTCAGACTGCACGTTTCAAAGGTCAGAGGTTGAGACATGTCTCCAGCCTTCTCCTCCATGTCAAGTTAGGTGTAGCACTCACAACTAAGCAAGGCACATTAGTGTCTTTGTCCAACTATAGGGCGTGGGATCTTGTTGACAAGTTTTTTTTACCAAGTTCCTGAGGATTCACAAAAGGGTTCTAGAGTTGACATTTAGGAGTCATGTTGTGGCACTTGGTGTAAGTCTTGAATCTAAGGGGTTATGGCGTGATAACTCATATCGTGGAGACAATGTCACATGAAGATGTGACACTAAGTTAAATGACACATAGTACAACGCCTGAGACACGCCCTTTGGGTTTCCTCATGTGCTCAATGCCAATGAGTTGGATACTCTAGCAAGCAAGCATGCTTATGCTCACATTAGAGTGCTTTAGGTCTTGTAACTGGGTGTACTAATGGCACACTTGGCTAGGGGGTGTTTTCCTTGAGATTTAAAGGTTGAAACAACCTAAGTTCATTAGCCCTTTTGTGAGGCACTTGCAAGGTCGTGCACTTAGGGGTTGTCCAAACCTAGCCTTAGGGAGTTGCTTAACAAAACATTCGTGTTCATCTACGATGTACACTCATGTCTTCATTAAATACTAACCCTAGGTCTAGGATATGACTTGGCCACTCAAACCCTTAGAAGTTAATCGTGGTTCAGAGTACCCCTTGACACCCTAAAGTGGTTGTACTTTCAGATGAGGGTGATTCCTCAAGGGATAAGTGACAATGCCTTAACATTGTTATGAGGTATGTGTTAAACACATCTCCTTGGTAAGGTTAAGGTATGAGCTTGTTTAGGTCTCATGGGCCAGGACCCTAAAGTCTACTTGGGTTATCTTTAGGGTTTGGAGGGTACACTTAGGCGGTGTTACATGTGGGCATTTCACCCGGGCCCTAAATCAAGATTTAGGGCACCTTAACGGCAAGGTGGTGTTGTCACATGTAAACCACCCTTGCCATGTCATAATTAAGAATATTTTTATAAATAATAACACAACAACATTCCACGTCAACAATTCATTAGCAATAATATTAGGTTAATTACTTTTTAACCCTAAATTGCAAGCCGTGAGTGGGTCGTGACCAGAGCAAGAGGGCAATGAGGACACCAAGAAGCCAAAGACAAATGATTGTCGTGTTCTTCACAATCATTCAGCAGATGCAAGCAACATTTGAGGTACTTAAATCACTTATTTAAATTAATCCCGCCGCCTAGGCCCTTCAGGCAGGCCTTTGCGCCCTGAATCTTGTTTTTCCAGGAACGTGTAAAGCCGACGATGCCTATGTAGTGATTGCGTCGGACCATATATGGACTTTTTCTTCAACGAGGCTATACTACCTGTGCTACAGACCCGCATAGACGCTGAGGTGCGTGTAAGATTTGTCTTGCTTTGTTAAATATCTTGAGCAGATAGAATGCAACGAGCTTTGGAAGATGAAGATAATGAAGATTTTGACGAGTTACTTGTTGGGTTTCAAGGCATAATCACACAAAGTAGCATCACGTGTTCACTTGTGCAACATTACATCATGGGAAACATTCAAGGCAAGCATATTAGAGACAGATTTGTAGGTGGGATGTACATCAAGGAAAGATCTCTTCATTGGTGGAACATGTTTTATGAACGTGTAAAGATCCAAGATCCAGAACAATGGCGTCAGTTCTTTCGTGTAAGCAGCAACACTTTTGATTACATTTGTATGTTACTTGAAGATCAAATGAGAGGGATCCTCCTCCAGGTTTAATTAATATTCCAGGGAGAAGGAACACAGTAGCAAAACAGGTTGCCATTGCTTTAAGGAGGTTAGCTTGTGGAGATACTTGGCTTAGCATTGCTTCACTCTTTGGTTGTAGTCATGCTACTTGTGTAATTATACTCCAGAGATTCATGAAGGCTTTAGTGGAAGTGGTAGGGTTGAAACATCTACGCTGGCCAGAAGGAGAAGAGATAGATACAGTGAAACAAGGATTTCAAAGGTTGCATGGATTTCCGAATTGTGTTGGAGCAATTGACTGTACACATGTAGCATTGGAGCTTCCAGACATGCCGATTCAAGAGAGTGGAGAGATTATAAACAAAAGATAAGCATGCAGGTTCAAGCTATAGTTGATAGTAGAGCCAGGTTCCTTGATGTTTATGCTGGTGTTCCAGGGGCTGCAAACGATAGACGGGTATGGGCATTGAGCAGTTTCAAAGCACTTGTTACAACAAAAGCCAGACTTAATGGTCCAGTAGTGAAGACACCATCTGGAAATATTCCAGAGTACTTAATCGCAGATGGAGGTTATGATCTTCGAGTTGGCATGTTGACACCATTCCCACATCGTGATGAGTTTGAAGATGATGAATATGCATTATATAATTACATGCATTCATCAACAAGGATCGCAGTTGAGAGAGCATTCGGGCAGCTGAAGATGCAATGGAGGTATCTAACCAGGAAAATATATCGTGGAGACCCTCATCGAGTATCGAATAGTGTGCAGTGTTGTGCTATCTTGCACAACGTTATATTGGACAGGTCAGAGAGGTTTGTAGAAGAATGGTCTGGAGAAGATCATGATCCAAGCTACGAGACAATACGAGCACCAGGGCGATGTCTATCTGGAGGAGCATTCAGATGTTATTATGAATCATGTTCTTAGCCTACATGTTTAGTTTCTGGACTGTTCTTATATACAAAAACTTGTTTTTTTTAAATCGTGTGTATTTGTTTAGGTATGTGGTAGTCGTAGTAGGTGCAGCTCTGCAGCGCCAAGCACAACAACATCAGCAGCACCAGCAGCCACAAAGCGATATCCACATGTCTAGGTCGTAGTCAGGTTTTGAAGTTGAACGGTTCTTCTTCTTGGTGGCTGTTGGCTTTGTCAAGTTTGGATTTATTAGAAATGCTTATAATTAAATAATTTACATATAAAATAATAAAAATTTTAAACTTTCAAAATATGACAGAAACTTAAAACAAGAGGATGATTTAATCCATGCTTGAGCTGTAATAGATTAAATTAGATATTAAGTAAATAAAAAAATACTTACCATGTTCACATTTGAAGATAGCGTTCAAGGAGATCATTGGTGCGTTTGTGCTGTTCTTCAATGTTTTCCATTCGTTTGAGTAATTCTTGGTTTTCTTCTTTTCGTTCTTCCTTTCGCACGCATTTCTTCTTTCTTTGTGGAAATCATTTCCTCCAATGACTTACAAAATGCTGCTTGAGTCTTCTCCATTTGTTTAACTAGACCTTCAGCACCACGAGGAGCACGTTTCCTTTTTAATCCTGTTTCTGTAGCTTGTTTCGTGTTGGTGGTACTAGGACCTGCTGGAACACCTACAAATTAATGTTAATAATAAGAAATAAAAACAAAAATACACTCACCATTATCATCATCTAGAGGTGTTGTTTGCTCTCGAATGTGTCATCATTGATTACGTTGTCTTCAAATGGAGACGAGAACCTCCGACCAGATGTATCACTTGTTAAACCCTTTGGATCATTGTCCTATTGTCACCTAGCCATATCACCATCTCCTCATAAACATCATTGTAGAAATCTGCTGGTAGCCCACGGTCTTTCTTCTCTTGACCACTCAACCGCAAAAAGTCAGAATGACCACTTGGAATGCTTTTTTCATAATCGTAGATCTTCTTAAACGCAGTCATCATCTGTTCCACTTCTTTTGAAGTTGAAGAGCATCCCTATAAACCTTATGCTCTAAGCAGTAAGCTTCTATGGAGTCCCACCTATCATTCGACCTCCGATTCTTCTCTTTGCCACCACCTGCTTTGTACCTTGTGTTCTCCAAGCGTTTAGCATAGTTTAAAGTACTAAGCTCATATGAAGACCATATTTTCCCCTTCCTTGCATCGTAAAGAGCCTGAACTTCCACAGTTCAATCTTGAATTTTCTTTTCTTCCCTTCCTCTAAATGTACCACAAGCTCTTGAGAAGCAAACCCTTGCAAATTTGCTTCTTCATTATTCTATATGTAAACAAGCATTAATCATTTCTCATTTGAAAAAAAAACTTACCTCAACAGAAGTACAAGCTACAAAAGCTTGGGAAGCTTGAAAATAATCCACATTTGGCAAAGGACTCCTTCTCATGTCAGCTTATTGCTGTTGATCCAAGAACAAAGAACACGTTCACCCTAAATCCCACATAATCTTATTATTGATTAAGGTAATGACAACTGGCATCAATGTCACTTTAAATCAACGGTCAGAATTTGGGTCGGGTGCACCCGGCCCCCCTCCGGGTGATTCTCGCCACCCGGCCTTGGCCGAGTGCACCCGGCCCGGGCAAATGGCCGGGTGGCCACTTTAAGGGTGTTGTTACATGTGGACACCCGAGACCCGGCCCGGGTCCGGGCACATGTAACACCACCCTTAGGGTAAGACCCTAAATCTCATGCCTGTTTAAGCATTTGAGTCAGATTCTAGGGTTGTTTTGGAAGACTTAACGTTGTTCACATAAGGTGTTAACTTTATATAACCACTTGACAGCCACGTGTTACCACATGTTAGCCCTTCGGGTTAAAACTCTAAAACTTTTTGATATGCAATTTCATAAAAATCATCATTTGAATCCCATATATCGAAACAATGCAATGGTTCATACAAATCACAAGAGGCATGGTACAATATCTTTCCTAACCTCAGTGCATGCCATAAGGTGCTTGCACAAAAGTGCTCTCACAACTACAATCTCAGCGCATGCCATAAAGTGCTTGCACAAAAGTGCTCTCACAACTACAATCTCAGCGCATGCCATAAGGTGCTTGCACAAAAGTGCTCTCACAACTACAATCTCAGCGCATGCCATAAGGTGCTTGCACAAAAGTGCTCTCACAACTACATGTACCACTATGTATGTTAACAATGTGCTAAACACCATTTTGAGTACAAGACTTGATTGAAAAAATAAGATGAAGTTCATCTACAGCGCGAACAATATTCGCATCCATATTCCATGCCTCAACAATCTAGTCAATTGCTTACATTCACTTTGCTTCACGTGCACCTCATGCTCAAAACACAGTACTTCCCACTATCGTCAACCTTTGGTCGCCTCTAAAAATACTCAATCACAGCGTGGCTTGCTTGGGCTTCGTATCAGCAACTGTATTAGTTTCACCAATCGTAAAACACCTGCTACCACATAGAAAGGAATGCTTCAACACATTCCAGTTGTGGTATCTACATGACCAGTACATATTATCTAGCATGATTCCACCATGCCAGCCTCCACACACACCCATCCCTTATCCAACATGTTTCTAAGTTCCACATTAGTCCCTCGTTCATACAGTATTTGGACTTCATAAGGTCGAAGTGCTCGTTGTACTCCGTCTCCTCCCTTGCATACATCGTCTTATCTAGTATCTAGAAAACAACAGCTTTGTCATCACGTGGAAGTGTGTGCTAAATCTAAGGCCGCTTCACGTGTACGCAACAAAGAAGCACCTTGTAGGCAATGTCGTCTCCTGCCGCATTCCAGCAATGCATGTCATTACCTATAACCTGACATCCCCACCTGCCACCTCAGCATTTGCATATGAACAACGTGCATTCAGCTTGTGTGTATTGTAATGTAGTGTAGTTTTATACATTCGTTCCTCACCTGTGTGTGTATTGTTTATATTTTATATTGTGTTGTATTGTAATTTCACATCCGTCCTACACTCGGGCATGTTAATGCATATCCATTTTAATGTATATAATTAAGGGTGTAATGTTATTTATTTATAAACATTAATATACATATAGCAACATAGTCATCCCCTTGTACCTGGCTAAGCAAGTCATGGCGCTTTGTTACCTACATCGCACTTCACTAGTTGCATTATCCCATCCTACATTCCAAGATTCCTCACACACACACACACACACACCCCTTTTAGGTTGTCATTTTTAACTAACCAGCATTGTTGAGTTCTCCGAATATATATATATACACTTTAGTATAAACAGTATTCTACACGCTGTAGCTATTAGTGCAAAATATATTTATATATTAAAGTGTCTGCATATCTTTGTAGCAAATATAGAACCATTTATAAGTTTTGCAGATGCACATATAATCATGTACACGTATATTTATAATTCTGTATGTTTAATTACCATAATCTGAGATGTTTCTACATCATTGCACGCTCATCTTATCCAAATCCATGGTTGATCTGTGTGATATTACATATATATCCCCAAAAGTTTATAAATTACATGTTTATCATTGAAATACTTGATGTATTTATATTTTTAAAAATACATTAAAATTTCTATTTAGTTTGTAATTCATGATATTTAACTCTTATTTGATTTATTCCTTCCAATTTTTTAGATTATATATAGGAATGAACTCATCCTTGAATTCTATGTCTCTTAGTAATCCAACAATAACATATAGCAATTAAACACGTACACACACACACACACAATATTTATTTATATATTAGTATTTCGTAAGACAATGTATGTCACAATGGTGCTAGATGTAATTATACACCTATCATAAAGAGCACATTTAATATTATATACATGTCTAGTCAGACGTGTGTATGTGCATGTCTTTATTAATTTAATATGTGTACACACACATTATTTGCTGGTTGCATACATGTTTGTTATAAAATGCATTTATATATTATTCTTGAATCGTAAACAAGGTATGTCTTATGTACATATATTACACAAGACATATATGTCATATCAATATATATGTAATCAAAATACACAGTAATGACTATCTATGCATGTATATATAAACTTCTAATGTGTGTATATATCGATGATATGCATGTACATATATATACAGAATCTTCTTAGAATGATGTGTATGTTGCGTGTGTGTACCTTTAGACACTTCGGTTCAGTCTAAACATATAGTGTTTATATTATAGGGAAAATTACTAAAATACCCTTAGATTTTAAATATTTACAAAATTGTCTCTATAGCTTTAATATTAGCATCATTGTTATTGGCATCACGTATTCTCCTTTAAGATTTTGATTTAATTAAATAACTAATTTTACATTATGTATTTAATTTTTTATATTGTACTTTGTTATTAAATATTGTCCTGGAAGATTTTCAATTAATTCTTATTTTTATGAAATCTTACATTATGTACTTGGAGAAAGAATTGTGTTTTATTGTTTTTACGTGGTGTGTTTTTTATTTTTATTCTTTTTTTTTCCTTGAAGCATATAAAATGATATATATATATATATAAACAAAAATACAAAAAATTTAGCCTAGTAAATCAAGAATGCGTATCAAACTCCAAGGTGGTATCGTGTCTTATGCCTCGTTTAAGGAATGGTACCTCAGAACATCAGCAAGCTGTGAAGCAGAGGAACGTATAAGGGGGAGTGGTGGGATTCCGGCTGCACCAGCATCAAGGCTTATTCCACAAGTGCTTGCACAGGCACTTGTCAAGATACTGGAGACACCACAAGTTGTTTTCTTTGGTACACTTGTTGCGGGCGGGAAGGTATCGAACCAAGATAACGCAGTGAATCCGGCTTGGCGTCGCGCAACATGGCACCTAGTACTTTCCACTAACTGGAACAACAATGCCATGTGAGGGAGCAGAATGAACTCAAGAGCTTGGTGAAACCTCACACCCGGATCAGGCAGCTACATGAATGAGGCGGATTACAATGAACCAGATTAAGTTTTCATTCTATGGGAGTGAGCACTGGACACCCCATATGAATTGCAAAGATATGTAAATGGGACATTGAAATTTTAGAAATTAAGTAAAAATATTAATAGAATATATTAATAAACTAATATTAAATATCAAAACATTTAAAATTTTAATTATTATAAATTTAAAGATCTATAAAACGATTTAATAAAAATATCGTCTTTTTATGTTAATTAAAATTTTGTTAAAACATTTATCATTTATTTATCTTGCAATTGTAAATGTTTTAACATAAGAATGTAAATTGCTCTAGAGCGGACGTTAAATAAAAACTTAATATTATTATGAAACAAAGTTTTTTCTCAAAGCTTTATATTAATTTTATTTTAGAGAAATCCAAATATTAACCACTGTATCTTGTTATTATTTTATTAATTTAAATAATAAAATTAATTAAATACATAAAATAATAGAATGAAACAATTGAATATTAATTAAATATATTAATCTATAGCAAATTAGAAGATGAATTATAAATTAATTATAACTTAAAAATTATATAAATACATTAAGCTTTTAAAATACGATTGGGCTATCTGCAGAACTTGTAATTTAAATGCACACGCACCCACGGACGCACGCGTCTGAAAAATCGTCAATTTTGTGGTAGCTCGATCAACTATCATGGACATCAAAATTGCAAGTTGACCAGAATATCTTGTACGTATACTAACCTAACTAAATGTCTCCACATCTAATATAAGAACACATACATTTATACTTACCATATATAAATATATATATTTTGTATGTTTAACTTCCCATAACGTTGAGATGTTTATACATTAGTATATGCAGGGAGAGATTTCTTCAGCCTTTCTATTTATGTAGATATGTAGATATGTATATGTATCTCGTATCCCATATATATATGTGTGTCTGTGTTCATGTGAACAGCAAGGACGTTGTCATCTATCGAGCCAGAATTTCCAGACATTCCATTTCAGATGTGTGTGTGTGCGCGCGCTTTTGTTTTTCAACAAGTCGTATGAAATCATGTTGCCAGTATCATCACGATTGGAAGGCAAACTTAATCCATGCTATAATAATATGTTTGTGGAAGCTTAGTAGAGAGTGGACATTTTTAATATATATGATTAAGGGTATTCCTCCTGTGTGATGTTCCCTAAATTTTTTATAAGTGATGAATGTTTGCAGTACATAGATACATATAGCAACATAGTTACGTGAATGGCTGGTTGACTTATTACTGCTTTCTTATCATTTACATCGCTGTGCAACTTCACTAGTGGCATAATCCCACCCTACATTCTAAGATTCTTCACACACACGTCTTTTAGGTTGCAATTAATACATTTATTAATAAGCATTTGATCAATCTACTGAATAGTAATTAATAATTCTGTGGTAAACAACGACCTTGTTATTTTCTCTGTCTGTGGTATAATTTTGGATGTGCCAGGGTGTGGTTAACACAAATGTTACAACTCCATTATACTTGACAGCACTAATACTTAGGTATCTTGCTTCTCTACTGGCTAATGGACATTTTGGATATAGATGACTTTGACAAAATTGCAACATTTTTTGACTGGCCTATGTAATTCATTATGTGTAAAGTTATTAATTATTTCAAATTTAAAACTCTTCACAATCTATTAGTGGTTTAGAATTAATAAAGATTGAACAACAATTTGAGCTTGATGTGGCATGGGCTTTAAATAATACCTTTCTTCCTTTGGATGTTAAGTTTTAACAAATTATTTAACACATTCCATAAAAATTTGAGTTTTAATCGAATACAAAAGCCATAGGGTTACTAATTTTATAATCACACAGTAGTTGTGTCATTTCTGTTTAGAATATATTTTGTTAGATAGTGGACATGCTTTTTGTTGTCGAAAGTTTAAAGGTTATCACTTTATGAATGGGCATCTTGGGACCTAAATACTTTATCAAGATTGACTTCAAAGTGTTTACACTTTATAAGTATTTACTTTAAAAATGAGTGAAAACCATATTTTACACGCAATATGGGCATTTTAAAATGTCATTTGGACTTATCAATATACCAATTATATGGCCCAACAACATTGTTTATAAGTTTTTGAATGTGTTTGTGATTGTCTAGAATGAGCTAATGCTAATGCTAGAATATAAATTAAAATATTTTAATACGATGCTAATGCTAATGTTAGAATGTAGCTTAGAATGCTAGAATATGTCTTAAAATATTTTTAAAAACATTTTACACATCATAAGTTGTGTAACAAGTGCCACACAATTGTCATGTGTTAAGGTATTTGAGGATAAATGGTAGCTTGACATGGAGGAGGAGGCTGGAGATCTAAATCGTGCATGAAAATTACTAATTTATAAGTTTACAAAAGGTTATATGTTGAGAATATTAAAAATTAAAACTTTATATAAAGTTTTTAACATTTTGATTCAACACAAGTTTTGTGTTTAATTAATTTTTCATGTTTTATTCTTTTATTCATATTAAGGTTTTAAAAATATTTTAATATTTTAATACTTGAGAATATCTAAAAACCTTAGGGTCGTCCACCCTAGGTATTGTAAAATTACATGATCATAGTTTTGTACACCAAGTTAAAAAAAATAAACCCTTTAAATAGTACCATGTGGAGTTTTTAAAGTACATTCATGAAAGAGTTTCTATAAGGTTAAGATTGTGTTGGACTACTAAGCTTTTCATTCAATATAGGATGTGTAATTTTTTTTTATTTTACTAATTTATATTGCGAGTTCATTAAAGCTTAACTTTAAAATCGTGTTGCCACTCACCAAGCTCACGAAAAAGGAACAACTTGTTTACATAGAGGCTAGAGGCAAATGTTGCATTTCAAACTTTAATAAATGCTTTCACTTATGCCTCAATTGTCTCTTACTTATATATTAACAAGCCTTTTGTTATCAATGTTAATGTGTCAAACTTTACATTTGGTAGATCAAATTGAAAAAGATGATCAACTAATAAAACAAATTTAATATTACCTTTTCATTTAAATAATTCATTAATATTTGATTGTAAAAACTTCATATGCATTATTTAGTTTTAAATTACTTCTTGAGATTCTATGGATTTTTAGTAGGCTAATATGGTTAAAACCTAACCCATGTAAGTGAATAAAATTCTACTAGAATACGAGGTACCTTCATGTTGAGGTGTGTCAAAATAAAGGTTTTACCATGTTCTTCTCCTCCCACAAGAGTCCCTAATTAAATCCTTAAGAGTTGATGAAATTGAAAAGACAATTGCTAACTAAGGGGCTTAGATGATCGTCATTGATACATTGATCCTGTTTGTAATAAAAAAGATGGTACAATGTGGATGTGTGTGGATTATTGAGCACTAAATGTAATAACTATTAAAAATAAGTATTGACATTTTCAAAGGCGGGGAGTGTGTCATAGTTTTTACTATGACACACTCCCCGCCTTTGAAAATGTCATTCCCTTTTATAAGTTGATGACTTATTTGATAATTTATCAAAAGTAAACTTGAGATATGGTTACCATTAGATTAGATAGCATATGATGATATTAAGAAAACCATTTTTTGAATGTGTTATAGATCATTCAAGTTTTTAGTCATGTTATTTGGACTTTTTGCACAATGATGAATTACGTGTTTAGAAACTATCTAGATAATTTCGTAATGGTGTATATTGATGACATTTAGTCTTTAGTTCAATGATTGAAAAATATATAAAGCACTTGGAAAAGGTGTTTTAAAGATTAAGGGAGAACCAATTATATGCTAAAGAAAACAAGTGCATATTTGGTCAAATCAAGAGAAATTTCTTAAAATACTCAATCTCATGTGGGAAGATCATTATGGATCCAAAGAAAGTTCAAACCATTATCAAGTGGCCAATTTTGAAAACATGTATGAAGTTAGAGCATTTTTTGGTTTGATAGGGTATTACCATAGATTCATAAAAGATTATTTAGAGATAGCAACTCCATTGACTAATTTAAAAAAAAAAACATTCCATGGCACTGGACTCCAAAGTGCCACCGAGCGTTCATAGAACTCAAAAAAGCTATATCTTCTAAGTTAGTTTTGTGGTTACCAATTTTCGAAGATCCATTTGAGGTGAAGATGCATTTGACTTTATAATTGATGGTGTATTGCAGCAAAAAGAACATTATGTGTCCTTTTTCTTAAAGAAGTTGAATGCAACACAAATCCGATGGCCTACTCATGAAAAATAAATATATGTTATTGTTGCTTCCTTAGAGTATTGGCGCCTATTATCTTCCAAGTCATGACACTGTGGTTTGAATAGATAGTGTAACTCTGAGATACTTTGCAACACAATCGAAGCTATTGCCAAAGTATGATAGATGGCAAAAAGTTAACTTATGAAAGCAGCATAAGGTGGAAAAATACAATGTGGTAGCTAACATACTCAGTAGAAAGGCCATTTTCGTATTATGTTGATATTAGTTGTCAACTCTAGTAAAATGAATTTGTAATGGCATATTCTTAAGTTGAGTTTGCTAAGGAGGCCTCGAACATAGTAATAAAGAAGAAACATATTCATTAATTATGAAGGGATGATGATATTCCAATAGAAATGGAAAGACAAATGGATGCACTCAAGCAAGTGCATTTGCAATGCAAGATGGGGTTCTTTGTTATAAAGAGAAGCGACTTTATGTTTCAAAAGGGATGTGAAGGCAAAGTTCCTTTGATAGGACACAATGGAAGACATAAAACATTAACTCTATTGAAATAGGAATTTTTACTAGCCGGGAATGATAAATGATGTTGTTGAGTACGTTAAGATGTGCCCATTTGTTAGCAAATGAAGAGTTAGTCTTGAAAACAAGTTGAGAAGTTTAATGTATACCATTCCAAAGTGTCACTTTGGACTTTTCATGGGATTACTAAAGTCTCATGGTTTTGGATTCGAAAGTTTCATGATTGATCGATTTTCAAAGGTTGCTCATTTCATTCCGACAATAAAGACAATAATGCAAACAAGCTGCAAAGTTGGTCTTCTATGAGATCGTAAAAGTGCACAGTCTAGTAAGAATGATGATTTCAGATTGAAATCCTTGATTTATGACAAGTTCTGAGAAACATTGTTCAAACAATATGGTATGATGTTAAAATTCAGTACGGCTTACCAATCTACAAACAGATGGTCAAACAGAGAGGGTGAATTGACAAGTTAAGGACTACCTCAGGTGCTATATTTAAGGTGAATCAACTTGATTGGGGTTGAGCACTTGGATATGGCTAAGATATGTTGTAATAACTTAACGCACATTGTGATTGGGTGTAACCAAGAAATAAGTGTGGTGTTCTTTAAAGTATGGTGTTGTCGAAAGACCATGTCATTTGAGTCTCCTATGTAGCAAGTTCATTGAATGGTTGCATCATGCATGGGATGCTGCTATCAAGTGATGATTGCAACACAAGAAAGGTATCGTTAGTAATATAATAAACATCAACGTGATGTCAGTATCAGGTTGATAATCTAGTATTGTTAAGGACTAGAAACCTTAAGTTTCCGGCAACTCTTTGAATTAAACTCTCAAGGAAGATTTAATACATAAGCCACCTTCCTACTTGCTTTTCACCTTGTATAGCACAATGTTGTTTCATTTCAATTTATTCGAACCATTTCACAAGGATGCCTCATGAACTAGTTGGCGAGGAAAAATAGTTCGAGGTTCGAAGCAATATTAAAAGGGAGGAAAATTCATGGGCGGTGGAAACATAAGCTTGAATATCTTATTAAGTGGAAAGGTTACCTGGCATGTGAGTCAGTATGGGAACCATTGAAGAATCTACAAACACAATGGAATTAGTGAATAAGTTTGAGCCGAGAATTTTAGTAAAAATTAAGAATAAAGCAGAGCTTTATTTGTTGTTAACCTAGGGGTTGACATAGAGTGGTAGACTTTGCAAATATGCAAAAGTCTCCAAGTAGCTTCATGTTGTAGGTGGTGTCTTTTGGCAATTGAGTTGCAACTTAGTGAACCACAATTTTGAAGTATTTAACTTTATGTAATGCAAAGAGGAGTAATAAAACTTGTGAACTTTTTGTTGACTCCACAAGAGTGATTAGTGTTAGTTTTTGGCTAATTTTTAACTTAGTCTTGTTTTGGGTTGGACATTAATGAGGACGTAAAGGCGGAGAGTGTGTAATATGTTTTTATTATGACTTAACTCTTTACTTTGGAGATTGATTGTTGTACTTACTATACTATGTTGATAGGCCCTAGAATATAATAAGAAATAGGCCCACTTAATGCACTTGAGTATATGGTAATGGTTTAGTTGGGTGTTATTAAGTATTACATAAAACTTTATAGAATTTACGTTCTAGAAAATTCTTAAGTTAAGTTTTTCAGTAATTCAAATGAGTTCAGCATGTTAATAGGGTTAGGAACAACCCTAGGGTTGCCCTAACCCACACCTAAAATCCCCTCCCCTCAAGTAGGGTTTAGGGGTAGGAATTAAGTTAGGGTAAGCTCATTTTATTAACAAAGGGGTTGACACACTTACACAAATAGGAAAAGAGGGGGGAGGTAGAGTATAATGTAATGAGAGTTATTAGGTTCACAAAAGCTCATTATTTTCTATTAGTGCAAGTTAAAGCTTATATCATTAAGGCACAGTTCTTTGTTGTGCCGCCACAACTTTCAAATGATAAGGGTACGTCCGATTAGCCTACCCTTAACATTGGTAACATTACACCATGTACGTTGTGTCCAAGGAGTAAACTAACTCTTCTCATTAAATAACATGCTTGCAAGTTCTTCTTGTTAAATAACATGCTTGCAAGTTTGGAAAGGCATTGCCCAAGTTCATGTTCCGTAAAATAGTGGTTGAGGCTTTACTCTAACCACTTCATCTACGCCAAGTTAGGAACGATACTTTCAGCTCGGTTAGCCCATGCATCTTAAATTATGAGGTGAATATTGTTCATGGACTTAGCCAACTAGGAGTGGGAGTTCCCAAGAGACGGGTTCTTAACATGGGTTACTTTATTAAATTTGTGTGGTCTTTTGAGAGGGTTTTCAAGGTTGGCATCTGGCGAACTACATTTGTGACACTAGGTAAAAACTCTACACATATGATTTAATATAATTTTTAAATTTACATGGTTGATAAATCTCATATGGTCAAGATAGCCACGTGTGTGGTTTTGTATAGTAAATATGATTAAAATTATAATTTGAGCATTAAAAAATGGTTTTGAATAGTACATTCATCCTTAAAAACTATTAAGTACAAAATTGGCTTACCAGAATTAAAAGCTCTAAAAAACCATCTCATAAAGTTACATTAAAAATTGTTGACATAGAATCCTTTTAGCTTCTTTTTGTGAACTTAGAAGTTAATTAAGCTATTGAAGTCACATCTTTTGCAATGAATCTTCTCCTTTAGTAATTGGATTATAAAAAAAAAAAAAAAGAATATTCTTTGATTTCAAAATGTAATATTCTCTAATTCAAGAACATCTAAACACTAAACATGTTCGGATTGGTCACCGAATGTGTTTGGTGGCTACTATAATTATAAGCACCCCAATGGTATAGATATGCATCTATATACACATATAGTTATATGTATGGATCAATTGATACCTTGCTTGCAAAACCATTTGTGAAGCCTTGTAAATATTGCTTAGAATTTGCATCTTCAATGACTATTAAAGCTCTATGATCACACATTAATTATATTAAAAATATATATTAATATAATATACAACTCAGTTTTCAATCAAAATTATATGAAAACCACTTGCAAAGGCCAATTATGAAAGTTCTTAGAGTGTTAATCGTAAAGAAGTAACCTCATGAATAATTTTTGAAGCTATGGATTGAATGATCAAAGGGTTCAACAATGTTATGAACCAAGAAATTATGAATGCTAATAAAGTGATAAGCATAAAAAAAAATTTGCTGGAACCACATGGTAGACGGCTTGCTCATTGGGCACAAATGAATAAGCTTTATAGACATTTATATGACTAGATTTGCCACTATATCGCAAAGAGAGTAAAAATTAATCATTAATTTTATTTTTTTGAGCTTAATCAAGTATAAATATAACAACCTAACAAGAGGATGTTCTTTTGGAATTGAAGTTTCTAACCTTTAATAAGTAGCACTTTGAGTGTTAATTCAATTAATTTGTGCTTCAGTTTGTGAATAAAAATCGAAATAACATAGAATTATAATTAAATAAAGAGAAGAAACAAATTTCTTCCAAAGAATTTGGATAAACTTGTTTATATTCATAGCAACTTTAGATTGATAAAGAGGTTTAAAAGAATGTGATGCAACTTATAAAGGTTAATTTGGATTGGTTAATTTAGAACTTAAAATGAGAAAGACTTGTAAAAGCACAAAATCGTCATGAGATTAACATAAAACATGAAGGTTAAAGTTATGAAATAGATAAATAAATGTGTTATTTGTGTTTATTAAACTAAAAAAAAAAGGTTAACTAGGAAAAAAATTCTTTAAGATTTCTTTTTATTTCTTTAGGTTAAAAACTTAGATACCAAATGTCATTCATTGAATAGTCAAACCCTCGAACAACCAAACATGTATCGTTCAGTGGCTACTATGCATATAATATATATAATATGCCTTAAATTTAATATATCAAAAGACATGTAGAAATTGCTCTTGTTGGTATGTATCCCAAGCGCAAGTGCACACTAAAAGCACATTGAGTGTTTTACTCTTTACAAATGTGGTATCTTGGACAAACACTTCTAATGAGATACATAGTTCATGGGAGAGTGAGTTATATATATGGGGGGTATTATATTATATAAAAATATACATAGAATATAAAAAAAATATATATGTATGTGTGTATATATGAACATTATGATATTATATATATATATATATATATATATATATATATATGTATGTATGTTATTGCACCATGGTGATACTTGTACACAATGATAGATTGGGATGCTCAACAGACCATGTCAAGTTTATATAGTTTTTTACATCTTTTTTTTTTACTTAGAATTTTGTAGAATAGCCGTTCTGTCTAATTTAAAATAAGATTTTAGATCTTTATCATTTGATTAAGGGTTAGGGTTTAAGCAATAGGAAACAGCATTTTGGTTCCAAGTGTGTGTTTCTTTTCTTCCTTATTTTTTTAAACTTTTTTTCCTATTCAAATTTTAAGGAGTTAAATAAACAAGTAAATAAAAGGTAAGACTAACACTTCTTTGTAAAAAAAATTTATTTTTAAACATGTTTATATAATATATAATTTATTTCCATGTATACATACCTTTATTGTGTGTGTGTGTATGTGTGTATACTTACGATTATATGATATGATCTTTAATGATATATACATGACATATGAATTCATACTTTGATTATTTGCAAGAACAAATATTGTACAAACATAGTGTTAAATACATTTTGAAGGTCAAATAATGCTTAAATGTATGTATTCATATTCATGTATTTATGTATAAAAGGTTATATATATAATTTATAATGTACACATATATGTTGCACATGTGATATAATGTATATTGGTGGATATATTTTATGAACATACACATTGAGAGAGAATCTGTAATAATTGTTTATTGTTAAGTGTTTTTTATTTGATAGTGGCAAAAAACCAATTGGACACCTTTAGGTTTTCTATCTAATGAATATATATAATTGTATATATACATATGAAAAAGTGTATATATAATTAAGAAATGCGTATTTTAACAGGAATCACTCCATTCATTAGAGTATTAGGAAGCTACCCAATGGTATAAAATTCAACTTGAATTTTGGATTATTAAATGTTTTTAATATATTCTATATGTGTATATGATAATATATATATATATAGTTATTTAATTTAAAATTCTCACCACTGGTACATTTCTTGTTCAAGACTCTTTCTTTTCACATACACATATGTGTACATAACTATATGTATATCATGAGAGAGATGGAATGAGTTTGGGGTGTACATATGTGCATTATTACTTATTTATAAATAGTTTGGTTTATTTCCACGAGGCTTTGGAATTAAAAATAGTACATGGAGACAACAAAGTAAGTAACATATTGTTGAATACACACTAGAATGTCAAGATTTCATATTTAAATTTCGACTTCACAAAACCATGATCATATATGTAAAAAACCAAGTGGTTGAATTTCAAATTAACTATAATGGCTAGTTAAATCGTATAAAAAACTATGTAAAAGTCCATGTGGTTGAACTTTGAACTAACCATATTGGCTAATTAGATCTTATAACAACCCATATTATAAATTATTATTTTGAACACACTAAAAAAACCAACAATAATCCTTGTTTTTGTAAAAATAAAAATGACTCAAACATGGTTGTTTAGTTACTGATTTTTCTAGCTCTAGTTTTTATGCTCAACTTTTAATCAGAATAATTTTATACACAATCATTTGGTAAAAAAAAATTCATTTCATAATTATAAATTAGTGAATACCATGCAAATGTAACTCTCCTTAAGCATCCAAATAGGCTCAAAGCAACTGTCATGCAAAACCCAAAGATGACAAAATGCATATGCTAATTATCTAGCCTTGTTGAGAATACAAATTCTTCTTGAGCACCTCCAAGGCATGTTGGTTACATGTCATAGATACTTAGCTCAAAGGTTGCAATCTCACTCATATCACATTGTAGTTCATCTACAGCACCTAAAACACACATACACACATATACATGTATGTGTGAATTTATATATCATCCAAACATCCACCTATGTATATATTTGTATATACAAAAACATACACACAACAGTTATAGCACACACACACATACTTGTAGCAACAAAAGATGGTGTATGACATCGTTGCTTTAATGTACCTAGTTTTCTTCATGCTCAACAGGAATAGGAGATTTAGAATCACACAAAACAACAAGCTCAACCTCAATTTGGGTAGCTAAAACTGGAGCTAATTGGGACTCTAAATCTTGCTTAAGCATGTCTAACCTGTTAAAAGCTTCATGCTTACACTTACACACGCACGCACACACACAAAGGGCTTAAAACAACATAAATTAATAATACACACTTTAATGTACCTTTCAATGTGAAAAAGATAAAGTTGGTATACAAATTGGTCTTAGAACATAGACAAGTGCTTGTGATAATTCAAACAGTTTTCCTTCTACATAGCACTCCCTTTCTTGTAAAATATACATACATAAATATGCACATGCACAAACATATGTATATATATAACACCACACACACAAACACAATGTATGTATGTATGTAATATAAAGATATGTTAAGGATCTTACCTTCACCATTTGCTTCATATTCTCCACCAAGAATGGACACCCCACTTCCCAATTGAGTTGAAGTTATAAATATTGTTCGAGGTATTCCAAGGTTTGGAGATTCTGTTAAATTTTTAGAAATAAAGTGCATATGGAATCTGCATACATAAATATGTACATATACATGAACTCATTTATGTGCAAATGTATACAAATACACACACATACCTCGTGGTCACTTTGTTAAAAGCATAATAATTGTTAATCTCTAGATAAACCCTTCAAGAAACGTTGTCATTAGTTGTATAAACTTCCCAACTTACAAAAAGAAAAAAAATTGCAATACTTTAAACATAATTAATTAATACATAATTTTCCAATTTTATTAACTTATTAAATTGAAAAAGTATATAAAAGTCTTCAAACAAATGTTTAGTGAATCCTATTTCATCAATATAAAATTTCAAAACAATGATAATTTTTAAATATATGAAGAACATGCATCAAAAAACACATACTTATGCGAAGAACTTGAGATAAGTACTTGAGATATACAAATGCCAATACCTTGTACCTTCATCTTCTACCTTTGATCATATTATGTTGTAGCCACATGATTGTATTGCACCAATATTTTAATTATATTTAAATGATTTGCTATGTCGGCTAAACTTTAAATTAGCCCTACTGTCACTACCCGATACAGGATGCAGGATATATGATACAAGTTATAAGATATGCCTATAGAATATACCTACATGATATGCATGCAGGATATTTCTAACATGATATTCCTATAGGATATGCCTATTGTCACGACCCGATACAGGATGTAAGATACAGGATACGGGTTACAGGATATGCCTATAGGATATACCTACAAAATATACCTATAGGATATACCTATAGGATATGCCTGCAGGATATTCCTACAGGATATGCCTTTAGGATATACCTACAGGATATGCCTATAGGATATTCCTACAGGATATGCCTATAGGATATACTACAGGATATGCTTAGAGGATAAGGGTCACTATTTTTAGCTCATGACCCATGACCAGATTAGCTTAGAGTTGTGAGCATAAAAGCTCCGACCTAATTGTTGTACAATCAGTTACTATCAACACCAGTCTTTCTACGATTAATCTTGTATTGTCTTGCTCCTTACCTTCTGCTCTTGTCTTGTTCCTGGTTTCTAGTTCCTGTCCTGCTCTAGTTCTTGTCCTGCTCCCTGTCCTGCTCCTTGTCCTGTTTTTGAGTTAGGCTTCCTTGTTCTCGAAATCCTGTTCACTTCCTTGTTCCTAGATCGTGGCTTGACACTTACAGCCCTAGTTTATACTTAGTTTATGGCTCAAAAAATTGCAACCTTGGTTTGCACAAAAAGATCCTTAGTTCTTAAGTATGATTTATCAAAACATTTATGGTGCATGTAACCTTGATATTTTGACAAAAATGACATGGTTTTTTCATGTGGTTTGTCTAAAGTTCATGGTCTTTTCAAACAAAAACCACATGTTATGACTTGTTGTGCCACACATGCCCCCATGACAAAGCTAAGGCATCGTCGCTTACTTTTTAAGGAATCAATTCTCATTTGAAAGTACAACCCTTTTAGGTGACAAGGGGTGATTAACCTCTAAGGATTTGAGTGACCAAGTTATACCCTAAACCTAGGGCTATACTTAATAAGGACATAAGTGTGCATTATAAGCAAACACGAGTGTGCGTCGTAGGCAAACATAAGTGTTCTATTAAGCAAACTCCCTAAAAGCTAAGTTTGGACAACTCTAAACATATGACCACATAAGAGCCTCACAAAAGGATTCTAAGTTGTTTAACCTTTGGACATGTTCACACCCCAAGGAGAACACTCCTAATCAAATGTGCCACCTAACACACCAATTACAAAACTTAACCTTTCTTGAGTAGATACCTAAGGCTTAGCACCCTAATGCAAACATAAACACATCTTAAAAAAGGGACTTCAATATTAACCCTAATTGGTTATTTAATAACAAAAGTAAATATTTTTAGTTAAGTATCATTTAACCTAGTGTCACATGTTATGTGACACTATTTCCCAAAATGTGACTTATCTAGCCATGGCTTCTCAAACTCAAGAGCTAGACTAAGTGTTACAAATGTGGCTCACAAATGCCAACTTTAGAATCCCTCTATGAAGCCTTGGAACTTGGTAAAGAAAACCCATATGAATAACAAATCGTGTATTCCAACAAGATCTTCTATGTGTGTGATCGAGTTTTCGAACAAAAAAAGCTAGCTAACTCCTTAGATGGCATATCCATGCAACAATGTGGATCTACCAATGCTAAGGGTAGGCTTATCCTTATGCTATAGGCTGGAAGTTAAGGTGGCACAAAGGGTGTGCCTTAATAACATAAGTTAGGTTTATGTTGATGGGTAAGAAGAATCAAACACCTCTAAGTCTTTAGCATGTTTTTTTCCATACCTATCTTACTTAATATATGTGATAGAGCACCCCCCTAGCCCTCCCTCAATTCCTATTTTGTAAAGTGGATTAGCATGAAAAATTATTCTCAATAGAAATATACTTGGTGAATTTTAATGTAATAACCCATCAACCTCTAAACCTTAAATTGAGGGCTTTAGGTCAACCCTAGGAGTGTTTATATCCATATTTGATACACTGAACTCACCAATTAAGATGTCAAAATGAATGAAGAGTTTTTAAATAGAAGTGCTACTTTCACTCAATGTTTCTTATAAATATTTAATGATGCATGATAAAAGGGTTTAGGGCAACCCTAAGGTTAGGTCAACCTATTTCTTTTATACCTAGGGCTTATCAACATAGTTCAATAAGTAACAACAATCAACCTTCAAAGTAAAAAATGGTCATAGTAAAAATTACAATACATTCCTCATCTTTATCACATAATTTTATTATCCTTCTTGCATTATGCAAAGTCAAGTACTTTTGATAATTTTATTATCCTTCTTGCATTATGCAAAGTCAAGTACTTTAAAATTGTCATTCACAGAGTTGTAAATCAATTGTTAGAATCACCACTTGTGACATGAAGTCACTTAAAGACTTTTGCATGTTTATAAAGTTTGTCACTCGAACACATATAATATGACAATTAATTTCTTTACTTAATTAGAATTTATATTGAAGACTTCTAGTTAATGTTGTATATATGACCCCTAGGCTAAAAAATAAAGCTTAACTTTATTCCTTAACATTAAATATAGTTGATAATCCTATCATCAAGTACACAACAAAACCATGAGTCCATTTCAAATACTTAACCCAACGCCTTTGCATTTTCTAGACTTTTTAATAGTTCCACATCTTCACATATTATGATATTATAACATCACATTTGTACATCCCTCGATGTTTCTCATTACCCGGTCTACTACTATACCTTTCCCCCGTTAGTGTATAATTACACTAGAAACTTTTATTAGAACCAATTTTAAGCTTTTTCAAATATTTTGTTTAAAAGTACAATCCCCAAAACCTTGTTCTTGTAAACATGTAAATTTAACCAAATGTGATACTAGAGGTACATGGTTGTACACATGTATACAACAAAGTCTCTCATATTCTTCATGTTTAACAATTAACCTTGTACTCTTCCCCAACACCAAATAGTTTAGAGAGCAAATATAAACTTATATATATCAAATATCTAATTGACACATTCCCATTGTATTCATTCCCCAAGGACAACAATTAGGTTCATTCAATAATTTCTTAATAATGCCTTATCTCACTAAGTTTAATATTGAATTTCAAACTTAGTTCTTACAATAAGAATTTCTTAAACTTGTAATAATGTACACTTATAACATTATATTTATTTCTAATTCTTAAATTGACGTTTCCACTTCAAATAATTAATGTTTGACAAGCACATTTAACTAATTTTCATTTCATAAACAATTGCATTTTCAATATTGATACACCCAAATTGATGATTATCATTGATTATTATAATATGTACATGGATTTAGTTGATATTAACCAGCTTCAAATTTGAGATAGAAATGTAATATTATTTTTAGAACCATTTAAGGACTAAGAAGAATTATGAATTAACATTTTATTTATTTAAAATAATTTAATAAGATATTAACTTCCACATTAATGTTATTATGATTTAAAATGTCACACTAGCTTTAAGTTATATCTCATAATTCAGTTAAACTACCTAAATATGAGTAAGATATTTAGTTTAATACAGTTTAAAATACAATACTCATTCTAGACACTTAACAATTCCACAAAGTACTATATTACTCCCCAAGCAATATATTGAAAAACTTTTTATTATTTCTCAATTTATTTGAAAACACATTTATTCTTTAAATTACAACATTAAGGTACTACATACCAAAGTGTCGGACTCAATTTTCCCTTTTGAGTTTTCTTATCTCATGATCATGACCACTCCACGCGATCATAACCAAGCCACAATATTGAATGTTCATGTTGCAATATTCAACATGGCAAGTTATTTATAATCAATTTAAGTGAAACAATCAGAAATACTTCTAAAGTTTAAAATATACATATATTAATAAATGAAGTAATAAGAAACTTTATGTTCTCAAACTAGATATCAAACTATACACTAGGGACTTTGTATCATGATTTTAAAAAAGGGAGACTAATTTCTTTTAAATTCTTAATATCAAAGCTAAGGAATAACAATATTGAACTTAAGGAACACCAATACCACTCAAGGCACCATCAAACCTTAAGACTAATTCAACATCAAACTCAAAGACTATCAGACCTTGAGTCAAGAAAAATCCCACTTGTTAATAATCCAAAGGACCGAAGATTCATACGTTGTATGTTCTTTAAGTGCCCACATTTGCAATCATGATGCACAATCAAGAACCTGACTTTTCAAAAAACCATATTTGACTATAAATTGAAAACCAACACTAACTTCTAAATCTCACCAAATGCTAACTCTCTAATGAGGTACATGCATCAAAACCTTCATATACCTAAATGTTCCCACATCACAGACATTCTAACATAATTTATAAAACTAACAAGTTTTCTTACTTAGTTTTTGAGCAAAGTGGAGATGTTAACTTCATGCTCTTGTTAATCAAGGAATCACCCTTATTCAAAAGATTAAACTAATCATTCCCACGGTGCAAACAATATTACAAATTTAAGCTTAAGGAGTTAGTAATGAAATGAACAAATGTGCACTAAATGCCTTCACTATGTAAGTCCTCCTATACTCAATAAACTAGAAATGTAAACGTATGTTTTAAACACTTCCATTTTGGTATATCATGCCATTTACTTCTAAATTGCACCAATAGGAATGTAATCTTAAATCCCTCTATTGCAATAAGTTATATGACTTAGTTTTTCACATGATCCCACATAAAACATAAACCATATTCAAGTTAGTTGTATTAATTAACATTAAACACAAAGTGCGCTCTTACAACTAATTAAGGTTTCATGTTATAGTTGTCCAAATCAAGGGATTTGAATTAGTAAACTATTCAACCTAATGCTACTTATAACTAGCATTATTGAAATACTATGAATATTAAATAATATTTAGACTACATTATTAACTTTGAACAATCTTATTAACATATTCATGATATGCTAATACTCAACTTTTCGTTGTACCATAAAGATTAACACCAGATAATTATTCTGATAATAAGATGTTTTACTATGTCAAAGAGACAATGATGGACTTACTAGAAGGCGAGACTATATCGTTCATTCTTATGTTTAACATGTCTCTTTATCCGAAGTCAAAGATCCACATTTAAACATAAACCTTTCCTCATTTAAACATCATTGTCAAAATTAACATTGAACCTTCGCCTAAGCCAAAACTCAACGGATATTGTCAATTTTTTAAAGCATGTATTATTTTAGTTTCATACACCTTAAAGAAAAGACAGAAAAAAAAGTTTTAATAATGTGTAGACTTAACATATCACATGATCCACGTCATAAGACTTAGTTTTGTAAGACAACACAAACTAACTTGCCATGTTTTGTAAAAGTGTATGGTAAATTAACCTACACAAAGATAAGGTAGAGTAATCTAGGCAAATGTGAACTTGGAAAAACATAACGTAAAGTAACTTGGGTATGCAATATGAAAGTTGCCTTTTGAGTTCTACTTTTCACATTATAGTTCATAACCCACACCCATTTACTAAGCAAGTGTTGTTTGAAGAATTATAGATTTCAAGACCAAAAACTCTTTGTACAAAATTTAAACGTGTTATTTGAAAAGAAAGAATACTTCAAGAACTTACATAAGGAGCAGCGAGTGTGATTTTTTAAGAAAAAAAAATACATGCAAAACATCTGGTGATCATGAAAAGACTAATCATTAAAGTCACCACATGGGTAAAAACATATTGTTTTTGATATGACATAGCAAATGGTCATTTTAATGGCTTTTCAAATGTTTAACATGTGGTTTATGATATATGCAATGGTCAATTTTATTGTGTGGTTTTTGGGATGAGTATGTGTGAGTTCATGTGTATGGTTTGTTTAGAAAATCCACATAGAGACATAGAGAAACCATATAAAAGATTTGGTGGTTATGAAGAGATTAACCATGCAAGGGTTTAGTGGTTTTTTGAATGAGTATATGTGAGTTGTCATGTGTGAGTTTTTCTAACAACCCACACACAAACATTTGTTGATTTGAGGAGAGTAACCATTCAAGGTAGTCATGAGAAGAGTAACCAATTATGGTAATGTATATAATGAATATAGTGTAAAAATTATGAAAATTAAATATATTATATAAATTATTCATGTTAAGCATTGTTCTAAAGTAAAATATCATGAAACACAAACACATACACATGGTGTTTAAACTTAAATAAAGAGGTTATTTGTATAACAATATTAGTTTTTTTCATGAATGAAAGTAAATATCAAATTATTATATACTAAATGAATCACCTTTATGATTTCATTTCCTTTAAATGCAAGAGTTTCAATGCATCAAAACCATCTTCATTAAGTAATATATCCTCTAGAATGTGGTAACTAAATAACATGTGTGTGTGTGTATGCATGCATGTATATCCACATGTGTGTGTGGGTGCTTGTTTTGCCTACTAAATAAGGTAACAAAAATAGTACTAACATCTATAAGTTTCTCATGATGTGCAGAGACAACCACTAATAATATGGTCCAAATTGTACATGAGGATTTGTAATTCATATTGTGTACCTCAAGAGTTCGTAAATAATTACAACAAAATATGTGTGTAAATCCATCTTATATGCACGTTGTAACTAAAGTGGGCATGATACGTGAAAATGGGAATATAAAATAAATTACTAATTAATACTTAAGTTTTAATTATTAATTAATCATTTAATTAATATGTAATTAAGCCTTAAATATTAATTAATTAATTAATTAATCCTTCAATAACCTTACTTAGTAAGGAATATTCCTAAAATATCTTAGAATATTCATATTATTCTAAAAATAGTTTACAATAATGAAGAAATACTATCAAACATAATTACAAATGAAATCATTTTCTTATCAACATGTTAATTTTTTATAAATACTTTCTTTCTATCATACAAAGAAATCTTTTCATTTTGTCTAAATCATCACTCTCCGGATTAATCAAATCATTTTGGTCAATATCTTGATGTTGTTGCCACCACTTAACACTCTCACGAATGCAATTGGGAGTTGCCATCCTTGTTAATACATAAGATGTGATAAGAGAAGGTCTGCATAAAGGCTCATCTAAAAACTGACGTTCCTTAAGAATAATATTATAAAGCGCCCGGTTGCTATCCTTCATTTTATAAAATTCAATATCACGAGAAAGAAAAGCTTCAGGAAATGTATGATACGGTGGATACTGCTCACAAAAATTTTCGAGATTCTTCTTTCTGAGGCACGTATCCAAGTAGTTCACTAGCTCATCCATGATATCGGTATCAGAATATGGATCGAAAGTGATTGGATGAATACAAGCAATGTTTTGGTTGAGCATAGCCTTCTGAGGAGAGTCGTCTACTACTAACATCTCGTTATCCTTAAGCGACTGATCTCCCCATGAGTCCCAATTATTCTTTCATTCTTGAAGAAGTATGGCTTGCTTTCCTTTCTTATATTGAAATTCGAGAGGTTTATGACACATTCGCTGGTCAAAAATCCAATCTTTACGAATCACCTCTTCTGCAACACTACAATGTTTCTTAAGTAAATCAACAGCGGTGTTAAGTTATGAATCTGCATGCATGACCAAATCCCCACAAGCGCACCCATCTCCTTAAGCTTTTGAAAGAGACGATCCAACCCTGGACGAAAAATAATATCATATCGAAATTTACCATGACAAGGAATGAAATCTCCTTGTTTGATTTCTGTTTTTCTATCCTGGGCCTTTGTCGATGAAGCAGAACACCATTGACATCCAACAACACAATATGGCCATGAGTAACATGAGATAGCGTTGCCTCTTGAATACTTTGCAAATCACTTGTTTGCTCCCTTTCACATTTATCCGTTGCCACTATCTCGTTGCCTATCCCTTCATCATTTAATTGTACATCATCCTTACAAGATTCAGATATTGCATGCGCTGAAGAAATTGATTTCGGAACTGAAGCCAATAAAAATGATGATGAAGTGGCCCCCATGGTAACGATGTTTTGAGCTGCATTATTATCCATTTCCTGCATGAACTCTGTCATTCTGACATGTGGCACAAGAAATTGTCGCCAAACCCCTCTCTTACCTCATGGCAATGCTGAAAATCCATGTTCTCAATTATTTCATTACATCTGCAAAATGATAATTAGCTGACCTTAAAATTATCAAGGTATATTATTTACCTTGTTAATGTGTGACCCATGTTTGAACTAAAAGCTTCATTAATCCTTGAGAATTTATTTTCTGTACAAATATAAAAGAAATATACAAAAATGCCTTATGTTACACTCATTTACAACTATTCATCACTCTATCAATTCATTATCAATTCTTCTTCGCTATTACCTTCTGAGTGAGGCGAAGAAGGTCTAAGCCGCTTGTGAGATGGTTCAAGATCTTCTGCATCTTCTATTGATGTTTCCATGGGTCCTGGAGTGTGCGAATGTTCTGTACTCCTCGAGATAACTTCCGGTCTAATATCTGATTGAAGTTCGTTCTCAGACTCCGAGATTGAACCAGATTCACCTTCAGAGCTATCGCACTTATCTGGAGGGAACTTTCTCAAATACGCCTTTATGGAATCGTTGGGGTACTCAGTTGAGACCCAATCTATCCACTTGTTCAGGTCCTCAACCATGGTCTTATCCTTTTCAACGGCAAACACACATGTATGCCGAAGGTAACACTCCTTCAAGACGGACCCCCTAGTGCAGTAGTCAAAAACCCACGCATCACTGTGAGGACCCCTAATCAAGTTGACGATGCTCCGTGCCGCTTGACTTGTAATGTTTGGATAACGTACATTGCCGAATACGTCACTCATACCTATCGGTGTATCGGATGGAGGTTCAGGGCCGTTGGAGTGCAAACAGATGCCTGGCCAGTCATTTGGAAGCTTGAAATTGTTTGGCGCATTCCTAACAACCAAGTGAACAACGGTATCAATGCACTTGGGATTAGCATCGTTCATATAAAATCCTGTCCAACGATGTCTATTCTTCTTGGCGAAGGCGAAGGCAAAAGTATCGGTGACATGAGCAAGAATCAAGAAATAAATACCTGAAAAAGTAGGTATCAGTGAAGAGCGCAAGCATGAATTCAATAATAAATACCTTCTATGTATATGCTTGCACGGCTAAGTTTCTCCACCAGATCCTCTAGTGCCCTATCTGTCGAAAGATTTTTTGACACCCGCCGATCCATCACGAACAATTGAAACGGTTTCCTACAAGCAGTGATGTTACCCCATAAAGTCTCCGAATCTAACAACAAACATCTGTAGGGCTTGTCGTGATTTGTAGCATCCTCCTTTATAAGGTTCAATTCGGTTCTCCGCTGCTGAAGGACTGCCATAAGAGAAGGCGTCATCCCAATGTTCTCCTTTTTGGCGTTGGCGTGCAATAGATTCTTGCCCAGATCTTCCGATTGGTTCACCCATTCGACAAGCATATCATCGTTCGTCACATGCAAATATTTGCTGACCTCTTCATATGTTGAAGTCGAGGTCAACCCAGTTTGTGGCAGTGTATTCCCAACCACTCCTTGAAATGCCTGACCGTCTTCAACTCCATTGCCTTGAGATGAAAAGGAGAGGTTGGGCTGCTGTTATTAATTTGTAGTTTGCCATCGATCACCAAATCAGCCAAGACTTCCATCTCCTCCATCGTTGTTCCATTTAAAGGCTTCAACCATGTGAGCTTGAAATCGTTGTCTACATCCTTTGTAGATTGAACAGACTTAGCCTTCGGCGTCTTACTGGGTTTCTTTGCAGACTTTTCTGAGGGCTCCCCTTCACTTGTCTGCTTCTTCTTCAGTGTTCCTTTTGAAAAGGATTCCATAATCCCCAACCATTTGGCAAAGATCCTATCTTCGGGGCAAGAAATCAACATCATCAGAAAGGATGTTTCCTTCCCGCCCACCTGGGCAAAATCAACTGCTGCAATTTCTTCAACTCTCTGAGGAAAAAGACAGATTAATATACCGGCGAGATAAATCCCGCCCAAACAATTTGCTTACCCGGTATTCCGCAGATTGTGTATTCCCTGCGGTAGCTCTTTGTGGTCGCTGAAGAGATTCCCACACGGCTCGCGTGTGTTTAAACTTCTCCCATATTTTGCTGTTGTAGTGGTTGGTGTCGGCAGCGTCCCATTCCGCCGATAACTTATGGTACTGCTCGATTGTGAGATTCGGCTTAGCTAAAAACGCCGATCTTTTTGTCAGCTTCTCACGGGTATGCTCGGAAAGTTTTGTTGCCATCGTTCCTTTGTTGTGTTCCGAGAAGTCGTTGGGCTGCCGTTATTGTGTGCTGGCCACTAATGATGTAGTACTTGATAGATTTTTATTCTCCGTCTGAATCTTCATGAGTTGTTCTGGTGTTGTGATCCAGACTTTGTCAGCCCTTCCTTCTTTCATAGTATGGACACAAAACAGCATTATGTGGAACGGTATAAGAATTGTCGTCCTTCATCTTCTCCATGAGCTCAGCTACACGTTCCTGGTTGAGTGGCCTGTAATTGAAGTTTGGGTTGACGCTGCAATATTTAACCCTACAAGGATAAATCTTATCATCCAACATCATTTCCTTGTGACTTATTGCAGCATGAGATGCCACAGGTGCAGCTGACAAAACGATTGATGATTTTCTTTTGCGATCCGAATCAACATGTGTGATCCCCGACTGCAGCTGTTCTAGTGTTCTCGGCACACTCTTCCAGCTCCCAAGCTTCCTAAGCAAATTGAACGTGATCTGTAGAGAACCTGAGACCGAGCCACCCTCTCAATCTCCTTATGATGTCGCTGTGTTCTTCTTCAATGTGAAGAGGGAAGATTGCTCCACTTGCTGATTTTCTGTATTGTGAAGCAATATCTCCTGACAATACACCTACTCGATGAGTCTGAAGATCTTCGAAGTAGACATCCAGATGGATCCCCTCCATAGATGGGCTTTCGTTGAGTTGAAGAAGAACTCCAAGGTCAACATCATTAGTGAACACGTGAACGTCATTATCCACAAGTCGACAAAACCACCCGAATTAATGTTGTAACTGACGACCTCTGGATCCGAGAACGTGACATTGGATGGAACAAGGCATATGTCGAGCATCGTCCAATCTGGGTTCGCAGCCTGCTTTCGGGTGCTTGACTAGCGAATCTACTTTCCATTGTTTTGCTTGTCCATGAGATGTGACAGAGGTTAATTTGACAGCAACCATGGTTGCTCCAATGCGCTTCCCATTTATCTTAAAATATGGCCAAGTTGATTCCAGAATCCCCCTGCCCATCTCTTCTCCTGCTCTTGTCTTTAATGTCACCTCAATTCCACATCTGAATACAAAAATGATTAGTTCAAGTATCCGAGTATAACAGATTTTATTTTAATTCTTACCCAGAATTTGACGACGACTCCATACTAATGACTCGATCTCCTTGTTTGATCAAATCGTCCTTCTGCAAAATAATACACTATAATACAAATTATATAAAAACGCACACACACTTGTATAAACCCGAATATACAAAAATAATACACAGAGAGAAGTAGACGTAATTAACTGTCCGAAGCTCACATTTGTGTTAGTGCAAAAGAAAGATAACATTTCGTTTTAGAACCACCACAAATGTGAGCTCTGGACAGTTTTACATAGGATTCCTAGCTTTTACTCGAAATATTATATAAGATGATAAAAGTAAATAAATGAGATATGAACTATATATATAATACACATATATATTCACATGGAAGGTGCGGCGGGATTAATCTCGCCACCCCTTCAATGCCTCCTGAAAGAGTGGCGGGATTAATCTCGCCACCTTTCTGGAGGCCTTGAACGGAGTGCGGAATTAATCTTGCCACTCTTCTCGGTCTCAGAGAGAACTGGCAGGATTTATTTCTCAACCCTTCAGTGACTCCAGAAAGGGGGCGGGATTAATCTCGCCCACCATGAAGTGATGGTTAAATGAATTTCCCCACCCTTCCAATTCTCTCCATTGGTATGTTGAAAACCTTCTTACGTCTCAGACAGAAACGTTTGGATTGGTCCGACTCACCAATGGAAAACAAAGGAAGGGGCGGGATTCATTCCTCCAACAGGTATTGAAGGCTCGGTGGATTAATCGCCCAGGGCCTTTACTCGGTCCCTATGCGGCGGATTAATCCCGCCGGACGCCAATTCCCTGCGCGGAATCGGCGGGATTAATCCCGCCGCCTAGGCACTTCAGGCAGGCCAATGGCGGCGGGATAATCCCGCCCGATTCCGCGCAGGGCATGCGTACGCGCGAGATTAATCCCGCGTCCCAGGCCCTTCACTCAGGCCTTAGTCGGCGGGATTAATCCCGCCGAACGCCAATGCCCTGCGAAATCTTTGGGATTAATCCCGCCGCCTAGGCCCTTCAGGAAGGCCAATGGCGGCGGGATAAATCCCGCCCGATTCCGCGCAGGGCATGCGTACACGGCGGGATAATCCCGCCACCATGTAAGGGATGGTGAAATTAATCCCACCACCCTTCTCAATTCCCTCCATTGGTATTTTGTAAACCTTCTCCGTCTCAGACAGAGTTAGTCGGGATTGATTCAACATACCAATGGAGGATTAATCCGCCACCGGGTAATGAAGGTTCGGAGACTAATCCAGCCGCCCTCTCGTAAATCATGCGCTCACACATATATATTGGCTGCGGCATTTTGAACAGGATGGCAGGGATGGGTGGGGGCGGGATTAATCCCGCTGCTTATATCCTGCGGAAGTGCCTGAGTGGCGGGATTAATCCCGCCGCCCTCCGCGAAGGGCATGAGCATGGGGCCGGATTAATCCCGGCGTTCATGTCTTGCGTGAATTCCCTGGGTGGCGGGATTAATCCCGCCGCCTTACGCGCAGACATGTCATGCAGGCTTTTCGGTTAGCCTTCCGTGCAAGATCTTTCATGCAGGCTCTTCGGTTAGCCTCATGAGCGGCGGGATTAATCCCGCCGCCCATCCCCTGTAAATGCCCTGCGTGGAATCTGGCGGGATTAATCCCGCCCATTAGGGCCTTCACACAGGCCATTGCCGGCGAGATAAATCCCGCCGCATTCCGCACAGGGCATGGGTGAGCGGCGGGATTAATCCCACCACCGAGGCCCCTCACGCAGGCCATGGGCGGCGGGATTAATCCCGCCGCTCTTCGGTTTGTCGTAGAGCGGCGGGATTAATCCCGCCGCCCATAGCCTGCGTGAAGGGCCTCGGCGGCGGGATTAATCCCGCCGCCATGGCCCAACCATATAGCGGCGGGATTAATCCCGCGCCGAGGCCATAAACCTATAGCGGCGGGATTAATCCCGCCGCTCGAGGGGCTTAGCGTGTGTGCGAGAGATAAAATTAATAAATAAAAAATTATACAGATAAAAACCACACATATATATATGTGTGTGTGTATATATATATATATATATATATATATGTATGTATGTATGTATGTATAGGAGTGTACGTGTGTGTGCAAGATAGATAAATAAATAAATTATACAGTATTGGTACACATAATATATGTGTGTACATAGGTTATGTATGTGTGTATATGTATATCGTGTGTATGCGTGTGAGCGAAACAAATAAAATCATACAGATAAACAAACACACACACACACATAATATACACAGGAGTGTGCGTGTGTGTGCGAAATAAAACTAATAAATAAATAAAATTATACAGATAAACACACACATATATATTGTGTATATAGATATATAATCCATAGAGAAAGAGAGAGAGTCTGTGAATATATAAGCATATATATAACTAGTGTTGTATGTATGTATATATGTATATAGGTATATATATGTGTATGTATATTGTGTGTATGCGTGTGTGAGCAAAACAAATAAAATCATACAGATAAAAACACACACACACACACACACATATACATACACAGGAGTGTGCGTGTGTGTGCGAGAGATAAAACTAATAAATAAATAAAATTATACAGATAAACACACACATATATATATGTGTGTATATAGATATATAACCCATATGAATATATAAGCATATATATAAACTAGTGTTGTATACTATTTGTTAATATGCATTGATTATATATATATATATATGTGTGTGTGTGTGTGTGTGTGTGTGTGTGTGTGTGTAAAGCAGTGTGCGTGTGTGTGGGAGATAGATCAATAAAAAAAAATTTACAGATACTGGTACACATAATATATGTATGTTATATAGGTATATATATATATGTGTATATGTATATCGTGTGTATGCGTGTGTGAGCGAAACAAATAAATCATACAGATAAACAAACACCACCCACACACACATATACATACACAGGAGTGTGCGTGTGTGTGCGAGAGATAAAACTAATAAATAAATTTATACGCACACTCCTATACATATATACATACATACACACATACACACACACACACACACAGATCTCACCTGTGTGCACAGCCGCCGCCGCCGATTTCACAGCCGCCGCCTCTTGAAACCCTAAGAATATCCTAAACCCTAAAGGAATTAAATTTATATATTAACCCTAATAGAATATTCCTTCTGAGAATATACTTAAACCCTAAAAAGAATAAAAATATAGATTCGCCCTAAACGAATATTCTTTCATTATATTATTAGCGCGTGCGTGTGCGTGGGTGTATCACATACACCCCAAAAATATAAATCATGCAGGGATTTAACATGTGTGTGTCCATGAGAGTGTTAAAGTTTCATGTGTATCAATACATACATACACATTGCATATATTAATACACATAATATATACATACACACGTGTATACACACAGACATACATACTATTACATGGGTTTTGGGTTTAGGGTTTTGGATTTAGGATGGATCATGCATGGTGTGTATGTATGAGAGAAGAGAGAGTGTTGAAAAATTATTTTTGTACACATTGCATATATTATAATGTACACGGATATACATACACATATTATATACAGATATACATACATAGTATATGAGAGAAGAGAGACAGTACATATTATGGATCATGCATGGTGTGTATTATACACACAGACATACATACATATTAGTAACATTTATATAGTCTCAAGCAGTCCTCATGCATATAATATCACAAGTTTGATGAGGCACTTCGCCAACATAGTTTTCAGTGCGCTACAAATTCCAATGTCTATATGAGAGGTGATGGCGCATACATGCTCATCATCACTCTTTATGTTGATGACATGTTGGTCACCACAGGAGATAAGGTTGTCATTTGTAACTTCAAGACCAAGCTTTCTAAGACCTTCCATATGAAGGACTTGGGTGAAGTTTGCACATTCTTGGGCATTCAGGTGAAATGAGATACCAAGACTGCTGTCAAGCCACGATCCAGGAAGAAGGAGGTTAGCAGGATTCTGAGAACAAGGAGGCTTGACTCAGGAGCAGGACAAGGAGCAAGATAGGAACTTGGAACTCAGGAATAGGACAAGGAGTAGGATAGGAACTGGAGTAGGATAGCAGGACAAGGAGCAGGATAGGAACTAGGAACTCAGGGATAGGACAAGGAGTAGGATAGGAACTGGAGCAGGATAGCAGGATAGGAACCGGAGCAGGATAGCAGGACAAGGAACTGGATAGGAACTGGAGTAAGATAGCAGGACAAGGAACAGGATATGAATGGAGAAGGATAGCAAGACAAGGAGCTAGATAGGAACCGGAGCAGGATAGCAGGACAAGGAGCTGGATAGGAACCGGAACAAGATAGCAAGACAGGGAATAGGATAGGAACTGGAAACTCAGGAATCAGGAGTAAGACAGGATCTAGGAGCGAGACAAGAACAAGACAGGATTCAGGAGCAAGACAGGAACCGGATAGGATCCAGGAGAGACAGGAACAGGATAGGATTCGGAAGCCAGACAGGAAGGCGCAGGATAGGATCCAGGAACAAGACAGGAACAGGATAGGATCCAGGAGCGAGACAAGAGCAGGAGGCAAAGGAGCAAGACAAGACAAGAACAAGAATGATCGTAGAATGACTGGTGTTGATAGTAACTGATTGTACAACAATTAGGTCGGAGCTTTTATACTCACAACTCCAAGCTAATCTAGTCATGAGTCTAATCTAGTCATGAGCTAAGAATAGTGTCCCTTATCCTCTAGGCATATCCTGTAGCATATCCTATAGGCATATCCTATAGGAATATCCTATAGGTATATCCTGTAGGAATATCCTGCAGGCATATCCTGTAACCCGTATCCGAAATCCGAAATCCTGCATCCTGTATCCTGTATCCGGAATCCTGTATCCTGCATCGGGTTGTGACAGCACCCCTCCCTAAGGACGAGTTCCACGAGTCTTAGGACTTGGTTAGCAGGATAATGCCGATGGAAGGTAGCAACTTTGGAAGAAGCATGGAGTAAGTTGGATGTAGGTTCCAAGTGCGATCGGTAGGCAAATAACCTTTTCAATCCACCAAGTATTGAAGTTGGCGGCGATGAAGACGAGAATCAAGGATGGCTGCAACTTCGTACTCAGGTTCACCAGCAATGACCACAGGAGGGGGAGGAGAAGAAGCACGACCAGGAAGAGAAGAAGGATGATACGGCTCCAACAAGGAGGTGTGGAACACAGGATGAAGTTTCACCGTGGATGGTAACTCGAGTCGAAAAGCTACAGGATGTACCTCCGCCACGATCCTGTAAGGCCCAATCATTGAAAATCCAACTTAGAAGAAGGCCTGTTGGTGCGAATGTGTCGACGAAGAAGCCACACGAGATCACCAATCTTGTATGCAGGTGCCGGCTGACGGTGAGCATCAGCATGATGTTTGTACCGTTCCTGTGCCTGCTGAAGATGAACCTGGAGATCATCCTGTACCTGACGAAGATGCTGGAGACGATCCTGTACTGCAGGAGCGGAAGAAGGAGAAGCAGGAGGAGCAAAGTCAAAACGTGGATGGTGGCCTGTAAGAGCAAAGAAAGGTGTCTGGCCTGTAGATGCGTGAATGGAGTTGTTGTAGGCAAACTCCGCCATAGGAAGAAGGTCCAACCAATTATCCTGTTGGTAACTGATGAAGCAACGAAGATATTGCTCCAAGGTCTGGATTGTGCGTTCTGACTGTCCATCAGTTTGCGGGTGATATCCTGAAGAAAGATCCGCTTTAACCTGTAGACTTCGGAGAAGTTCTCGCCAAAACTTGGACATGAATTGTGGACCTCGATCAGAAACAATGCTCTCAGGAAGACCATGGTGTCGGAACACTTCGCGGATCACCAACTCAGCAGTTGTCTGGCCTGTAGCAGTCTTGTTACATGGTAGGAAATGAGCCTGTTTGGTGAAACGGTCAACTACCACAAGAACTGCATCGATTCCGCGAGAAGGAGGAAGATCTGTGAGGAAATCCATAGAAATGGATCTCCAAGGAGCAGAAGGAACAGGAAGAGGACGAAGAAGACCAGAAGGTGCATGACGAGGCATCTTCAACCTGTTGCAAGTGTCACAACTCCGTACAAACCTTTCCACAAAACCTCGCAACCCAGGCCACCAATAGTTGCGAGTCACCAACTCAACTGTCTTGGCCACACCAAAATGTCCTGTAGCCGGGGTATCATGACAATCCTGTACCACACGAGTCCTGCAAACACCAACAGGAACGTACAGGAGACCTTCCCGGTACAGGAGTCCATCCTGTATGGTGAACAGGTTGTAGTCTGGACGGGAACTGGAGGAAGAGGAACTTGCAACGTCAGGATGAATGTGTGAGAACACATTCTTTGCCAAGTCGTCTGTAGCCAACTGCGAATGGATGTCCTGTAGGAGTGTTGAATTTGCTGGAGCCTAATGAACTTGTAGTGCTGATGAACGAAAAAGAGGTGAATCCTGTTGAGGAGGAACCTTTGACACTGATACAGGATTGGAAGAACCTTGTACAGGAATCCGTGAACTTAAAGGAATGGAGAAAGCCTGCGGATGTGCTGAGGAACTGACATGAGGTGAATCCTACCGAGGAGGAGTCTTCAACACTGATACAGGATTGGAAGAACCCTGTATAGGAATCCGCGAACTTACAGGAGTGGAGAAAGCCTGCGGATGTGCTGAGGAACCAACAGGAGGTGGATCCTGTTGAGGAGGAAACTTCGACACTGATACAGGAACAGGCACAGTCAATCCTGTAGCTTGTACTGCCTCAGACACCAAGGATGTATCCTGCACGCAGGAAGGTACAAGATTGATCTTGGCTGCTGGAGAGGAAAACGTGAGCGTCCTAGACCTCCAATCGATCTGCGGATTTGTAACAACGAACCATGGCATGCCAAAAATGATGGGAGTCGACCGAGTCTTGATCAAGTTGAAGGAAATCGAACAGTTGAATGCGCCATGACTGCAATAGAGAGGTGTGGTAGCATGGGTAACTATGCCAGAAGCAATCAAACGACCATCGGCCACCTCTACAGAAACTGCACGCTTCAACTTCACCACCGGAATGCCATGCTGAGCTGCAAAAGTGTCATCCATGAAACATGCATTTGCACCAGTGTCTAACAGGGCAAACTCCTTGAGCTTCGGTTATTGAGGCGAATGTGGACAGGAAACTTGAGTGATGAAATGGTATGAGCAACACCAATGGAGCCTGCACTTACGTCCAACTTCGCGGCTCCTAGACGGAGTGGACATTGAACTTCGGCTTCAACTTCGCACGTCTTGAACTTCTTGGCTTTAGCAGGACATTCCGCCACCTTGTGTCCTACTTCACCACAATACAAGCATAAGTTCTCATTACGACGGCGCTGCTTTTCCGCAGCTGAAAGTGGACCACACTTGTATTTCTCAACCTCCATAGGGACTACTCCAGAAGGTGTCACAGGAACATGTGCTACAGCTGCAGGATTGACTTGCAGGAACTGTTGACGGGATTTTCCTAACGACGTTCGAACAAACGGTTGTCACAGTGAACGGCCTGTTGAATGACCTCTGCTAAGGTTTGGGCATCTGGTAACGTAAGGAGAAGGTCCTTCACGTCATCCCTCAACCCAAAACGGAAATGTTCGATCAATGCAGTCTCATCCCATGGAACATTCGTGCAAAGTTATTGAAATTCGGATGCATAGACAGAAGCTGGTCGGGATCCTTGTGTGAGCTTGCGTAACTTCGTGCATGCAGAATGGTACTTATCAGGCTTCAAAGGCAGCCACGAAACCTTCAAAGTCTTCATCAATGGGTCGTCACGCTCCAGCAAGGGAGCAACCCAAGCTCGTGGAGATCCACTTAGTAAGGATGCCAAAAGGCCAACCTTTTGTGCATCCGTCGAGTAGCGGCGTGGTTGCATGCGGATCAAGAGCCGGATCTGATTCAGGAAACCTTGGAAATCAGCACGGTTGCCACTGAACTTCTCTGGCATGCTGATCTTCGGCTCCGGAGAAAGGTTCGATGAAGAAGGAACCACCGATGCCTGAGAGAGAGCCTGCGCAGCAGCCTTGGAGGATGCATCAGCAGCTGCATGTGCCGCATGGGTGGAGCCTTGCAGATCGGTGACCACTTGGCGCAAAGTGGCCAGCTCATGAAGCAACATTTGGTGCTCGCGTTGAATCTGCTCAAAAACAGCCATGATCTATGAAAGAAAAAAGGAGGAAAATGAAGGAAAAGAATCAAGAAAAAGGTAGCTGGAAAACGGAGAACTATGAAGCAGTTACTATCAAACTGTCAAGCCACGATTTAGGAACAAGGAGGTGAGCAGGATTCTGAGAACAAGGAGGCTTGACTCAAGAGCAGGACAAGGAGCAAGATAGGAACTTGGAATTCAGGAATAGGACAAGGAGTAGGATAGGAATTGGAGTAGGATAGCAGGACAAGGAGCAGGATAGGAACTAGGAACTCAGGGATAGGACAAGGAGTAGGATAGGAACTGGAGCAGGATAGCAGGACAAGGAGCAGGATAGGAACCGGAGCAGGATAGCAGGACAAGGAACTGGATAGGAACTGGAGTAAATAGCAGGACAAGGAATAGGATATGAAATGGAGAAGGATAGCAGGACAAGGAGCTAGATAGGAACCGGAGCAGGATAGCAAGACAAGGAGCTAGATAGGAACCGGAGCAGGATAGCAGGACAAGGAGCTGGATAGGAACCGGAACAGGATAGCAAGACAGGGAATAGGATAGGAACTGGAAACTCAGGAATGAGGAGTAAGACAGGATCTAGGAGCGAGACAAGAACAAGACAGGATTCAGGAGCAAGACAGGAACCGGATAAGATCCAGGAGAGACAGGAACAGGATAGGATCCGGAAGCCAAACAGGAAGGCGCAGGACAGGATCCAGGAACAAGACAGGAACAGGATAGGATCCAGGAGCGAGACAAGAGCAGGAGGCAAAGGAGCAAGACAAGACAAGAACAAGAATGATCGTAGAATGACTGGTGTTGATAGTAACTGATTGTACAACAATTAGGTCGGAGCTTTTATGCTCACAACTCCAAGCTAATCTAGTCATGAGTCTAATCTAGTCATGAGCTAAGAATAGTGTCCCTTATCCTCTAGGTATATCCTGTAGGAATATCCTGCAGGCATATCCTGTAACCGTATCCTGTATCCGAAATCCTGCATCCTGTATCCTGTATCCGGAATCCTGTATCCTGCATCGGGTTGTGACAACTGCTATGATGAAATTGCATTAAAGCCAATATGTGGAGTTGCTCTTGGCCCATTTTGTATGGTTGATTGCCACCTTGCATGAACACCTATAGTCATTGGTGCACTCACACATGAAAATGATGGGGAGGAGCTTGCTGAAGAGATCCCCTACCGAAGTCTAATTGGTTACTTGATGTACTTGGCACTCTCGACAAAGGCCGAATATATGTTATGCCACTATTGTGTTGAGACAATTCAACACACGACCATATTGGAAGGTTACTAAGCACATAGCCACAAAGGCGGTTTGCTAGATGCCAACCTTGGAATCCCTCTCTGGAAAACCCCACGATATTTGGCATAGTACCCATGTTAAGAACTCGTCTCTTAGGAACTCACACCGCCAGTTGGCCAAATCCAAGGTCAAGGCTCACCTTGTGAGTCAGGATTTGTGGGCTAGCTGAGCTGCAAGTATTATTCCTAGCTTGGCATGAATGAGGCAGTTGAAGCAAAGCCTCAACCACTAGTCTTGCAGAACGTGAACTCAAGCAATCTTTTCCAGGTTTGCGAGCATGTCGACTAACCAAAGAATTAACTAATATGATGTACCTGGTCACAAGGGCAAAATCTTGCCAGGCTAATCCAAAGGTGAGACGTACCCATGTCATGTGGAAGTTAGGATGACACAATAGAGGGTTGTGCCTCGACGACACAAGCTTAGCTTGCATCAATAGAAAATAACAAGCTCTCTTTTGAACTTATGAACTCTCACTACATATACTCTACCTTATTTATGTCCCGCCCCCCCTATTTTCCTAAATGAGTAAGTGGGTTGGCATGGAATGCCAGCCCTTAATGAAAAGAGATGACCTAAACCTACTAACCTAAACCTAATTGTGGGTTGGGGTGTCCCTAACCCCTTTAACAAGGATATTCTTTTGAGGAAACCTAACTAAAACAACAAACCAGGGAAAAATTTTCTAAATGGAAATGTTAGCTTCGCCTAGAGTTTCTTACAAATACTTAATAACACCCAACCGGACTACCACTAGATACCCAATTGCACTATACGAGCTTGTTTCTTTTACACATAGGGTTCGTTAACACAACTCGGTACATAACAATTGTCAACCTTCAAAGTAAAGGTGAGTCATAATAAAAACTATGGCACTATGCTATCTCAAGAAGGGGACAATGGATCATGGTTTATGCTATTCCATGAGTGACACAGCATTGGTATGCTACACGATGCCAGTTGGCCACTAACAAGGAATGCTGCTCCACCACATGTGGAGCTGCATGCACGTTGTAACTAAAGTGGGCATGATACGTGAAAATGGGAATATAAAATAAATTACTAATTAATACTTAAGTTTTAATTATTAATTAATCATTTAATTAATATGTAATTAAGCCTTAAATATTAATTAATTAATTAATTAATCCTTCAATAACCTTACTTAGTAAGGAATATTCCTAAAATATCTTAGAATATTCATATTATTCTAAAAATAGTTTACAATAATGAAGAAATACTATCAAACATAATTACAAATGAAATCATTTTCTTATCAACATGTTAATTTTTTTATAAATACTTTCTTCTATCATACAAAGAAATCTTTTCATTTTGTCTAAATCATCACTCTCCGGATTAATCAAATCATTTTGGTCAATATCTTGATGTTGTTGCCACCACTTAACACTCTCACGAATGCAATTGGGAGTTGCCATCCTTGTTAATACATAAGATGTGATAAGAGAAGGTCTGCATAAAGGCTCATCTAAAAACTGACGTTCCTTAAGAATAATATTATAAAGCGCCCGGTTGCTATCCTTCATTTTATAAAATTCAATATCACGAGAAAGAAAAGCTTCAGGAAATGTATGATACGGTGGATACTGCTCACAAAAATTTTCGAGATTCTTCTTTCTGAGGCACGTATCCAAGTAGTTCACTAGCTCATCCATGATATCGGTATCAGAATATGGATCGAAAGTGATTGGATGAATACAAGCAATGTTTTGGTTGAGCATAGCCTTCTGAGGAGAGTCGTCTACTACTAACATCTGTGCATTCTTCATTATCCTTAAGCGACTGATCTCCCCATGA